>PVHT021183594.1:1253301-1290619 GCA_004024745.2 Catagonus wagneri
GAAAAGACAAATTTTTGATAACTTCCCAGCATGGCTATATATATGGGTTCTTGTTTGTGTGTTTCCAGTGTGTCTGTTTCATCAACATATACTGTGGCTTTGAGCGTAAAAATGTGAGGACAGTGGTTAGAAACAATGGATGAAGGCTGTCTGGTCCCTCTTCATCCATCTGTCACGCAGAGCACAAAATAGGTTGTTTTCTTTCTTTTTCAATTTTTTTAAAATAATGAAAACAAAAAAGGAGTAGAGAAAGAGAAACCCTCCCTGGCCATAAATTGCACAAATTGTTCTTGGGAAGCCGTGTGGTAATGATAACATCCATCTTAGTAAACTTGGGCAGATGGTGGGTCTGCTCTACATTCAGTCTTCTGTGAAGGGGGTGCATGACCCTGTTAATTAAAACTCAGAAACTAGGGCTTTTTTTTCTTCAAGAAATGCTTAGGGGTGAGGGCATTCTGGCTCAGTCCCAGAGATTCTGTCTTTTTTGTTTTTTTTGAGGGCCACACCCGCGACATATGAAGGTTCCCAGGCTAGGGATCCAATCGGAGCTGTAGCCACCGGCCTATACCACAGCTGCAGCAACACCACATGTGAGCCACATCTTTGACCTACACCACAGCTCACGGCAGCGCCGGATCCTTAAGCCAGTGAGGAAGGCCAGGGATGAAACCCCAGTCCTCTTGGATACCAGTTGGGTTCGTTGACCACTGAGCAGAGACGGGAACTTTAGTCCTGGAGGTTCTGTCTAAGTGGAGTTAATAATGAGGGAAACCAGTCTTACCTATTTAACAGGCTCCTTGGTTATTTATATAATTGAATTAAATTAAATTTTGAATCAATAGTAGTTACATGATTCAAAAATCAAAAGGTAGTATAGAAAGAGATAAATGGTAAAGAGCCCTCCTTCCGCGCTATTCCTTATGTACTTCGGACCTTCCATAACACATTTATTACTTTTCTGTGCGTCCTTCTAGACCTTTGTCTATCAAAGCATAAACAGCTAAGAGTTATTTTTTTACAGATGTATAGTCTTTCATTGCATGAGTGTCCCACCAGTATTTAGTCGGTCACCTATTGATGGATATTTAGAATATCATTTTTTGTTGTTGCAAACAGTGCTAGAGTGACTGTCTTTACATGTGTATCACATGCAATGTAGAATAAATGCCTTGGATTGCTGGGTCAAAGATTGCACATAGCTGTGCCTTTGACAGGCATTGACAAATTTCCCTCCCAAGGAAATCACCTTTACCTCATCAGTGTGTGAGAGTGCCTCTCCCCAAAGTCTTTGCCAACAGTGTCATCACTTTTCTAAAATTTTTCTAAGAGAATAGGTAAAACATGTGCCAAATTGTTTTTTTTAATTTGCACCCTTCTTATTATCAGTTAATTTTTACCATGTGTAATTAAAAGCCTTCTGCAATTCCTTTTCTGAAAACGTTCATTACTTTTTCTATTGGCTTAATGGTCTTTTTGTTTTCTTACGAATTTATCTTTTAGAGAAATGAGCCCTTTATTTGGGGTGTGATTACAAATGTTTGTCCCAATTTTTTTTGTTTGTCTTTTGAGCTTGCAGATAATTTTTTCCAGTGAGGATTTTTATATTTTGTAGTCACAGTTATCCATCTTTTAAAAAATGACTTCTGGATTTTGAGTCATAATTCAAAAATCCTTTTCACTCAGGTTACCAAATAATTTTCTCTTGTTTTCTTCTATTTTGGTTGCATTATTGACATTTGGAATTTGGGGGGGTGTAGGCTATATGATTATGAGAAGCCACAGTTTAAGAGCTGCCACCACAGAACTACACCAAAGTATAACTAACTCTTTGTGTTGCTCTTACCTGCTCATCATCCCACTGTAAGAAGTCTGTCTTTCAAGTGTCCACTTTACAACACTTAGTTGCCTCTCCCATCTCATTTACTTTAAAATTTTTTCATTATGGAATAAATCACTTTAAAACATGAAATATACTATGAAATAATTTTACAAGAGTAAATAGGAGGGTATACAGTTTCTATACCTCTGGAAGGTAGAGGTGCCCCACGTGCTTCTGAATTGTTGGATTTCAGGACATTCCCTTTATGTACCCCCAGTACCCTTAAATCCAGCAAAGCTTGGCTTAGAAAACCCAAAGCATGCAGCTCAGCTGCTGGGTCCCACCCCTCCACCCACAAGTCTCAGTGACATCTGTGGCTTAGTGAAGCGTGTGCATATACACCAGTGAAACTAGGAGGCTTCTTTATGGGTTGTAAGGCTTTAACTTCCTGGAACAGTTTGGAACACAAGAAGGACTTTGGATTATGTTTGAATAAGAGTCCCAACTTGGTTTGAGTCCGGGCTGTGTCATTAACTAGTTGTGGCCTTAGGCAAGTCATGTCACCTCTTTGAGCCTCAGTTTCCCCATCTAAAAAGTGAAAGGAATAGATTGATCTCTGAAATAATTATGAGATTCTGTCATTTGTGTCAAATGTTTGAACACTTTTTAGAACTTCCCAAAACATAAAATCCATACAAACCTCAGTTATAAACGGCTGTCATTGTTGCAGAAAAGATTTAGAACAGTTCTCCAAAGCTGGGTGACTCCAAGCCTGGCCAGTGGATCCACTCTACTTGAATCACATGGTTACTAGACCCAACACAAGACCTTCTTTTTCGTGATGGAGCCTGTGAATTTGCATTTTAACAAGCATTCTTCTGCTCCAGGTGATTTGATACAAGCTAAAATTTGAGAACTACTGTTCTAAAGGAGTTCAAAAAATACATTAGATATATAAAGAGTAGACCAACCAATATAAACATGGAACTTATCTTCAGGATCCATAATCACCTCAAGAAGGGCATAGGGACAGAGAAACTTGAAACTAAGTTGTTAAGTGTCATTTGAAACTAAGTGCTGAAATGTCAACATTTATTGAAGGTTATGATAAAAGGAGAGAAAGCATCCCAGGAAATATCAAGCAAATCAATGAGAAAATAGGATTTGATGTGCAAACATTGACAGAGATAGGGTTTTTCAGGAATAGGGGCTCTCCTGAACCAAAGGCGGAAGAGCAGTTCGTGACCCCTGGTTCTAGACCACTGTTTCTCAAAGTGTAGTCTGAGTGAATCAGTAGGGGTGCTGAGAAAAATGTGGATTCCTGAGCCCACTGAACCAACAGAACCAGAACCTCCGGGGCAGGGGTCTGGGGCTCCACATGCTTTGACAAGCTCTTCAGGTGATTATGATGTACGCTGATCAGATTTTGAGAACATCTGCTTTTGAAGAGGGAACTGAAGCCGAAATGAGTGGAGACAGATTTAGATTTATAAACGCTCAGTCATCAGAAGCTGATGTTCTCCAAGCAGTTTTGGCAAGTGGGTAAAAATGCAAGCATAGCACTTATGCCAGATTTAAATTAAACAATCAACGTTCCTAGGATTCCGAAGAGCCTAATATTTGAAGACACAGTGGGATGGTTTATGGCTTTTTTTTTTTAATTCAAACCGATTTTCATGTCCAATTGTATGTATATAGATTTATGAAAAAGTCCTAGTTTCCTTTAGAAGCATCCATCTTGAGCCTTCAGGCCCCCCAATTCTTTGTCTGATTTCATTTCCAGCCCAACAGTGTTGGGAGACAGACAGGCATCTTTTGGCTTCCCTTACACTGAGCATTTGGGAGAAGAACTGGAGGGAGGGTTGCCTTTTGCCAATAGACATTTTTCTGCAAGGCCCAAACTCTACTCAGTGAGGTGTCTGTAGCAATAAAAGGAGGGGGTGGTCACGTCTATTTGCCAGTTTCAGAAAGATCTTCATAGAAAGCTGTTCCGGAGCACTGCTTCTCCAAGCCTCTAGGGGCCAGGAATCCCTGTTTTTATTAGCACTTCCAGTGACTCAGATACAGGCAGTCCCTAGGCATTGAGAGGTTAATTCACTAAACATTGAGAGATGGTGTTCTGTCTGGAATGGACAGGACTGGGAAGAGGAAGGACTCGGAATGGGCAGAGACATGAAGAAACGTAAGTTTAGGTTTGGTTGTGTTAAGTTGGAAGCGCCTTTGGGACAACATCATCATATTTCTGTATCATCTTTGCATTGATTGAAACCTAACAATCTGTGAGATGCAACTCTAAGCACTTCACGTGCATAATCTCATTTCATCTGCAGAATACCATGAGCTGAGTACTATTCCTCATATGAACTGAGTATTATTGCTCCTATGAGCTGAGTACTATTACTCCTGTGATCTGGGTACTATTACTCCTATGAGCTAGGCACTGTTACTGCTGTGAGCTGGGCACTGTTACTCCTTTGAGCTGGGTACTTTACGAGATGAAGAACCTAAGGCTCATCAAAGGTAGCTAATTACCCAACAGGATGTTTAACTAAGTGCCTGCATTGTAGAATTACTGACTGAGGAGTTAGGATTGCTTCCCGACTCGACTCGGCAGTGCCAGCCGGGCAGCTGGGTATGTGAGGCTGGAGCTCAAGGGAGAATCAAAAACTGAAGTTACATGTTATATTATTGAAAAGAAAGAAATGTAGCTCCACCTTTGTAGATTCTTCTGACTGGTCTAAGAATTCATTGGGCCTGCGACAGATGAACAGGAGAAAATCAAAAGTTTAATAACAGCTATTAAATTATTTAAGTAAAAATTAGATAACATATATTAAATTAAATTACTCAGAGGGACCTGAGTAACTTGCCAAAATAGCCCAAACCCTCACCTTCAGTACCATCTTTAGCCAAAGACAAAAGAGGATGTAGGAGGTATGGGCTCAGTCCTCAAAGGGGAGGAAGGCATGGCGATGGAAAAGCTGATGTTTATTGGATAAGCGTTTGTTGGGTGGGTGATGCAGAGACAGTGGTCTACACTCTGATCTCCAGGCCCTGCCGACTTCCCCACCACACTTACTTACCCCGTGTTCTCTGCAGAGATCTCTGGTGAGAGCTGTAATCGGGAACCGGCCCTCAACCTACTTCTTTTAGGCAGTTAGGAGGAAGGTCAGAGATTCTTTCTGAGTCTTTTGGGCCTTGATTGTTTTCACCTTGAACTAATCTACATGCCAAAGAGATATTTTAAGGGGGCAAATTTTTCTTTGTTATAATATGTATATGTAATATTATGTATAATATACATGTATGATATAATATGTATTTATCAGTTGGTAGTCTGACAGTCGATAAGATCACAGCATCTTCCTTTCCATTCCCAAAAGAAACTGGTCCAGGGATATTAAAATTGCTAGGGCAGGAGTTCCTGTCATGGCTCAGTGGTCAACGAATCTGACCAGCATCTATGAAGATGCAGGTTCCATCCCTGGCCTCGCTCAGTGGGTTAAGGATCCAGCGTTGCCATGAGCTGTGGTGTAGGTCTCAGACGCAGCTCGGATCCTACGTTGCTGCTCAGGCTGTGGCATAGCCTTGCAGCTACAGCTCTGATTGGACCCCTAGCCTGGGAACCTCCATATGCTGCGAGCATAGCAGCAAAAAAATAAAATAAAATTGCCAAGGCAAAGGCATAAGTTATCTTCATTGCCATGCAGAGCAAGTTCTTTCAAGGATGCCATTTGAGCAAGTTTTATTAGCTGTATTTTTTCAGTCAAGCAGAATCTCACTCAGAGGGTTCATTTCCAGCTGCTGAGTTCGAAAGCAGACGTAGACCTCAGGGGTCGGTGAGCTGTTCTCTTAAATGGAGGAGCACCATCTTCAGAGAAAATCCGATCGACAATGACCTGGTTTCTGAGATCCACCCCACACTGCAAATAAAGCTCAAAAATAATTGCTACCACATCAGAGAGTCAGAGAGTTAGTAATTTTACCCTTAATAAAAACTCAAGAAAGCAGAGACCTTTTTTTTTCTTTTTTCTTTTTTTCTTTTTTTCGGGGGGGGGGTTGAAATTATTTCTTGTTAAACTCCATTAAAACTATATTAATGGATTTTAGGCCACCCATAAAGGGTTAAAAATAGGGAAAAAAATGGGGGAAAAGCTGAATACAATGGGATCCCAATTTCATAAACTCAGAGATGGAGAGAGAGAAAGGAAGAAAGGAGACTGAAATGAAATAATTCAAAGTTATCGGAGGAACTGCTAGGTGATTAGGAGTGTGGGCTTCTTCCTAGCCTTTTCTACTTGGCACATTTTCTGCAACAAAAGGGTTGCTTATCATAATAAATAAGAAGATCTTCCAAACGTAATTCTTTAGTTCTTCCTACCTTTCCTTGGACATTTGTCCACATTTATAGGTTACCCACATTAAGTCAGTGTCTGTGCAAATCTGTTTTACCTTCCTCAGTTAAACCTATATGGTTTTGTTGGGCAATTATCACATTTAACGACTAGGTGATATTTTACTGAGCTGGAGGAAGATTAATTAATTTAACTTTTACCGCTGTGCGTTTATATCCTACTTCATCTGGCATCAGAGGAGCCCTCCAAGAGATCGCTATTTCAGAATTGTACCAATTCATCGAGTGTCACCTTCCATCATCTCTCAGACTTCTGTGCGTGAACAACACTGTTTTTCTTCACTGTAAGGCATGCTTTTATCTGGTGGACAAGTCCTTCAACTGCTTGTAATGTCCTTTTTGCTTGAGCTTCTACATAATTCAGACCTTAATCTATGATCCTCCATTAGCAACGGCAGAGAGCTTATGGCCTGAATCTCTGCTTTCTGACTTTCTCTAACATCTTAACTGCTGTTCCATCTCTGAATTCAGTTCACTCAAATTGCTTTATCCAGATGTTAAACCTTTTTCTACTATGGTTTGAATAATCTGCCTGAATTGTTTTTGGGGAACTAAGGGAGGAATTTCTGACTAACAGGTACCATTTATTGGGAGCTTACCTGTGTGCCAGGTTCTGTTCTGGGTACTTTGCCGACATTATCTTATTTAAACATCCTCACAGCCCTGCTAGACAACCATTACCACGATTTGCATTTACAATAGAGGAAATAGGCACAGAGAGATTAAATAGCTTGTCTGGGATCACACTTGCTCCAGAGCCCATGCTTTGAGTCACAACTTAAAATACTAAATATGGACCTGTAACAGTGCATAATCAGCCTGTTTCTAATTGTGCGCTATTATCCAGATCCAAGAACTAATTTTGTTCATACTTTAAAGTGTCTCTTTTTCCTTTGAAACTGTATTTTTTATTTTTTCTTTTTTTGGCCACACCCATGGCATGCCAAAAGTTCCTGGGCCTTGGACCACAGAAGTAACAACGCCAAATCCTTAACCAGCCCCTAGGCTACCAGGGAACTCCTGAAAGTCTTAATACTGCCTTTTAAGTGAAATACTGCCTTCCATCAAAATGGACAAGAGAGATGAACTTACATGGGGAAAAACAAACAGACAAAAAGGTGCAGTGCTTATATTGGGAAATTCTTCCTGAGGAGACTGAACAAGCAGGAGCTCCCTGTCAGTCTCCGTCTCCTGGGAGATCACCTCTTCTTACTGATTGCAATTCACATGGGAAATCGATGCTCCTGCCCATTTGGAAAATCTCAGTAGTGTACTTCCTCTCTTTCCACTGTGAAAACTGTAAACAAGCTCCCACTGACCCAGGTTCTAAAACAGTCTCAGTGTTAAAGCATCAGCCCCACGTGGTGTGTTCTCCTGCTCTAGCAACAGCAGTGGGGAGGAATAAGTTTTCCTGGTGTCTGGCTAGCTCAGACCATGCAAGGCCTTAACACAGGTTCGGAGATGCTATCGCACCCCGTGGTGGTGAGTGCCTGGGCCTAAAGGGCAGCCTCTGCCCTGGCAAGCCCAGCTTCCTTCCATCAAAAGAAAGGCAGGTGGAGGAGCAATGGGGAACTTGGGTACCATACCTTGGTTGCCCACTGTCATAGTTCCCTGGGGCTGCCAGAACACAAACTTGAGGGTTTAAAAACAAGAGAAATGTATTCTCTTCCATTCTGGAGTTGAGAAGTCTGAAAGCAAGGTGTCCGCAGGGTCGGCTCTAGGGATCGAACTGTCCTTGCCTCTTCCCGCTTCTGGGGGCTTTCGGCTTGTGGCAGCACCCTTCACATTCCTGCCTCTGCCTCCAAGTGACCTTGTTCCCTGTGTGCCTCCTCTTCTTATAAGGGGTTATTCTTCTTCTCAGTCATCAGACCTGGGGCCCACCTCAATCCAGGATGATTTGTTCTTGAGATCCTTAACTAATTAAGACCCAATTTCCCACTAAGATGACATTTTTTTAGTTTTTTGGCTTTTTTAAACTAAAGTATAACTGATTAACAATGTTGTGCTAATTTCTACTATACAGCAAAGTGACCCAGTCATACATATATGGAATATATGTATATTCCTTTTCTTATCTTCCATTATAGTCTATCCCAAGAGACTGGATAGAGTTCCCTGTGTTGCATAGTAGGACCTCATTGCTTATCCGTTCTAAACGTAATAGTTTGCATCTAACCCCAAACTCCCCGTCCACCCCACTTCCTCCCCCTCCCCCTTGACAACCACAGGTCTGTTCTCTGTGGTGGCAGCTATCGCACTCACACTATCTATATCTATGCATCTGTTTCAGTTTGGTAGTTAGGTTCATTAGTGTCATATTTTAGATTCTACATATAAGTGGTATCTGTCTTTCTCTTGTGACTTACTTCACTTCATATGATAATCTCTAGTTTTATCCATGTTGCCAAAATGGCATTATTTCATTCTTTTTTATAGCTGAATAGTATTCCATTGTATATATGCACCATGTAAGATGGCATTCTGAGGTTCCAGGTGGGTGTGAATTTGGGCGGGTGGGCACTGTTCAACTCACCACACTCACCTAGGCACCAGTGTGGTTTTCCCAACACTGTCTTCTGACAGGTGTCCACTCTGAGCACCACCACAGAAGGCTCTCCTCCAGGGTCTGCGGCCTGGGGGAGGCCTCACTACCTGGTGCCTCACGCGAGTATATGCTTCAGGAAGTAACTTGTCCTCCACAGTGATGCTCAGCACACATGGATGCCATACGGAGTCTTGCGTGTGGACCCCACCAGCGGGTGATCTGATTATTATGCTGGTTACTTTCTTGTGCCTTCTCCACCTCCTAATTTCGGTTGTTTGGTTGTCCTCACTCTGTGCCAGGCGCTATTTTATAAGCACTTTACCTGTAATTCTTCATTTAATCTTCACAACCACCCCATGAAGTTGGCAAGTCCAGCATCCGCACTGGCTACACAGAGAAAAGCTGTCAGGGAGGAAGAAAATTTCCTCTGCTCCTCTAGGTTCTTCTGGCTGTGCATCTGTCTAAATTGACATGAGACAGATGAACTGGAGAAAATCAAACAGAAGTTTAACACCGTGTATACCTACCTGGGAGAGACCCGGGAGAACCCAGTCGCTCACCAAAACGGCCCAAACCCCCAGCTTCAATACCATCTTCAGCTAAAGGCAAAGAGGATGTGGGGAGGGGATTGAGACTTCAAAGGGGAGGAAGGCAATTGACATGGAGACAGAAAGGCAAATGTTTGGTAAACAAATGTCTGCTGAGGTGCACAAAGACAGTGGGACACAGAGCAGACTCTCATCTCAGGCCTGCCGAGACCCCACCCCCACCCCAACACCCTTAGCCCATGTTTTTGGCAGATGTCTCTGGTGGTAGCTCTATTCTGGGAATAGGCCCTTCATCTGAATTCTTTAGGCAGCTAAGGAGGAGGTAAAAAAGAAAGCTTCCTGAGTCTTCTGTTTCTTAAAAATAATCATCCTAAATTAGTTCTCATGCCAAAGAGACACAGTTTGGGAAGGCAAATTTTGCTCCTCTGCACTGTGTTGCAGAGGTTAAGTCACTGCCACTTGCCAAGCAAGTGCTGGTGAGCTTCAGAGCTGGGAATGGAACTGGCTCTAGCATCTGTGCCTTTAACCACTATGCTGTATCGCTTCTCATTACAAATATATATTCTCATTGTCAAAAATGCAACTAAATAAGCTGCTATTTGACCATGCTCCAGTTTCCAAATCACCCCCACCCCCATGCAGGAAGTATTGTTATGTATTCAATATATGTGTCACTTCTCCTAGACCTTTGTTAGATGCATTTGCATATATTTATATTCACACATAATTATGAAATTTTATTCTGTGGGATGCTATCAAATGCTGTGCCTTAAGGCACAGTTTGGTTTTCAATTAATGATGTGTTTTGAAGAGCCTTCCATGTCTGTAGGTGTCTTTTGCCTTCATTCTCTTTGACAGCTGGGAAGAACTCTGTGATTTGCATACATCGCAGTTTATTAAACTGTTTCCCTCTGGGGGCTCTTATTAATATGGCCACATTAAAAATCCATAATGAGGAGTTCCCACTGTGGTGCAATGAGGTCAGCAGCGTCTTGGGAACCCTGGGACTCAGGTTCAATCCCTGCCCCAGCACAGTGGGGTAAGGCTCTAGCACTGCTGCAGCTGTGACTTAGGTTGCAGCTATGGCTCAGATCTGATCCCTGGCTGGGAGCTCCATGTGCTGTGGGGTGGCCAAAAAAAAAAAAAAATACGTGGGTTCTCTGTGGATTTTTGCAAGTAATTCTCTAGGAATGATCTCAAGAAGTAGAATTTCTGGGCCAAGGTGTTTATACCTTCTAGAAAAGTTGAGTCTCATTCAGCTGATTGATTTACTTATTTATTTTCGGGATGACCCCATGGTGCAGAGCATCGACTTTGGATTGAGAAATACCTCACTTTGTATTCTGGCTCTGCTAATTACCAGCTGTGTGACCTTTAGCAAATTAAATAACCTCTCTGAGCCTGTTTCCCTCATCTTTCAAGTCCCGTCTCCCGGAATCCCTTCAAGAATTAAATGAATTGGCTTACGGAAAGTACCTGGCACTATATCAGACACATAATAGGGTTTCATTAAATAAACTTTTCCCATCATGTCTTTCACTTTCGTATTTTTTCTGGCCTTTGAGAGTTCCTGACTTCCAGTTCTGGTGTGTGACAGGTTCTACAGCATCACTGTCACCACCAGGAGTGTGATATGATGCTTAAAAACTAAGCCTCTTAGATTTGAACTCCCTCTCTGCTAACATTCAGCTGTGGGACCTTAGACAAGTTAATTAACCTCCTAGATCTCAGGGTTTTTGCTTACAAAATGCTAATTATGATTCCTTCACTTGAGAACCGTAACTTAGGAACTTGTACTTAGGAACCATTGTAGGGATTAAATGAAATATTCAGGCAAAGAGCACAGTGTCTGGCATGTAGTAAACATTCAGGGAAATCCCGAATGAAGAAGACATTCTTTATAATGAGTGCTTTTAATAATATGCTCTGCGCCATGGAAATTTTGTGGTAGCATTGTTAGCTCAGATCCCAGCCTTTTTGAACGGTATCTACTAAAAACTCTAGAAAGGATTTACATGTCAGAAAGAATCCATACCTTTCCTATGTCAGATCCTGTGTGGTAGCATAAAGAATATCATTTGCATAGTGCTTTATAATTCATCAAGCTAGTTTATAGCTGTTCCTTCCTTCAACCTGAGTACAACCACTGGGGAGAGACTGTTTTCCTTCTGTCCAGACGGGGAAATCAAAGCTTAGCTATTTGCACAGATTTAACCTAACACCGCACAGTAGTGCTTCTCTGACCCCACATCCTACCCGAGGGCTCGCGCTCAGATTTGGGGAGCCTTGCAGTGATGCTCTGAAGGTGTGTTGCTTTGACAGGTGGTAGACGGGTCTGGAGGCACTGATGCTGTGGAATGCCCTGGGCAGAGACCTCTGGGCTCACATCACATGATCTAGCAATAGCTTGGGCAAGGTTAGTTAGGGTCCAAAGTTAAATGCAACAGTAACAAAGGGGGAAGTTGTTGGATCATTTTATCCTGTTCCTGTTTTTGAGGTTGTCAGTAGGCAAACTCTGTGCACCTCATCTCTGGGTGTGCTTGTTTTCCTTCCTCCCTCGCGCCATCCCTCCCTCCCTTTCTTCCTTCCTTCCTTCCTTCTTCCCTCCCTCCCTTCTTTCCTTCATTCCTTTCTCTTCCTCCCTTCCTCCCTCCCTCCCTTCTTTCCTTCCTCCCTTCTTTCTCCTTCCCTCCTCTCCTTCCTTCTTTCTTTCTCCCTCCCTCTGTGCCTCCATCCCTCCCTTCCTTTCTTTCCTTCTTCCCTCCCTCCCTTCTTTCCTTTCTTCTCCCTTCCTCCCTCTGTCCCTTCCTCCCCCTTCCTCTCAATCCTCCCTGTCCCCTTCACTCTCCCTCTCCTTCCGTCTTGTCTCTTAGTCTCTCCCTGTAAGTCTATCTCCCTCTTTTTATTCTCTCCCTCCCTGTCTCACCTCTTTCTCCTCTGTTTCTTCCCTAACTCTCTCTTTCCTCTTCTTTCCTTTCTCTCTTCCTCTCTTGGTGCCTGTTTCCATCTGTATTTCTCCCTTCCTCATTTCCTCACTCCTTCTCTGCCTCACGAAATTTCTCAGAATTCTCTCAGTTAAAAAATAATCACCATCCATCTTTTTGTACCCAATTCACAGTGAATATTACTGGAAGACTTAATCAACACAAATTAAACAGACAACAGCAAAAAGCACACAGGGTGAAATTTGTTACTGACTACAAATCCATAGACAACTCGAATCTTCTTGGCCAATTTTGGATCTCTGCATAATTTTGACCCAGGAGAATTGGACTTGGTAGCAATTATACCCACTCAGAGAAACTCAAAATGGCAGACCTTATAAATTAGGAAAATTTGTTATGGTCCAAATGCTGATTGATGAATCAAATCCTTATAAAATTTCAACACAAAAGAATTGATCCCGGTGAAAATAGTTTCAAAAAAATTGGAAACAATTCAGCTATGCTCTGGGAGACATTAATCTAGGAATTAAATTAGCTTAATGGAGTTTGCTCTGAAAAATGCTTCCTTAGTGAAAATGCTTTAGTGTCAGTATAATTCTGACTTTAAAATTTGTGATTCACAGACTCAGAGTCAAAATATGTTTCTAGGCTACTCCCCAAGCCTGTGCTAGACCAGCCTGTGCTGATGACAGGTACAGTCTCTCTATGCTTTGAGAGTCTCTTCCCTCATCAGACACTGTCAAAGGCTTCCCTGCCTCAGTGGGCCCACTTGTTGGGCCCATGAATGCCTCTCCCCCAGAGGCAGCCCTGGGTCCGGGTGCTTGTCCGTGACCCTCATCGTCATCACTGCTATGCACAGTGGCGTCACCACTGCGCTAACAGGCTCCTGAACTCGCATCACGGTATGCAATTTCCAAAACGCCTTCACTCCCCAGTTTTCATCCATCCAGTCTCCAGCCTTGTGAAAGAGGTGTTACTCCCTCATCTTGCCAGTGAGAAAACCCAAGCTCAGAGGGGTCCCTTGACCGGATCTCATTCATGGAGCTGGCGGAGGTGGACCTGAACCCCCATCCACTGCTCCACAGTTGCCCAAACATGCAGACTGGCCTAAATTGCTGACTGATGTGCTTCTCTTCCTGCCAAGGCTTTGATGTGTCCTTAAAAATACATTCAGTTATCATCAAAGAGATGCTTAATTCTCAGTAAGGCTTTAGACTAGACCTCCAAAACATACACACGCGCATACACACATACACGCACACACAGACACATGCACGCTCTGGTTTCATTAATTCATCAGAACAAGTCAGTGTCTAGTTAAAGACTTCTTGAATGTTAATGAATGAATAATTAACTTTAACTATATAATTAGCCTTTAAATGTGCTGAGACCCCCAGAGAGCATCTGAAAACACGCATAAGGAGATGACGAGCTAAAACCGGAAACTTTTGATTAGGAAATGTCAAGCCATTTGACAATACAAGTCCTTTTTCCCAAAGGGGCCGTGCCTTGGCTGGGGGCCAGGGTCTTCCCTTTTGTAGGGGGAATAAGCTTTGCTGGTAGACAGTCTTGGGGTCAAGAGTGAACAGTTGGGCCGTTGTGTAGGTACAAGAGAGACCACCTACAGTAACAGGCTGAGATCAACACACTCGAAAAAGCTGCAACAGCTCTTCAAAGCTGTTGGAAAATCCGGCAGGAAACCACTAGGTTCAAGTAGCATGGGGCACACATGACCCTGCTCCTTACTTCGCTTCTTTGCAAATGTGCAGAGAGGAGGGCTTATTTCCCCCTCTCATTCTGAATTACTGTCATTTTTCATCATTGGCCTTCCTTGAGGGCTATGCGTGACAGAGAGAGGGTGAGAGCACCCACCCAGCCCCATGGCACAGCACACAGCCGGCTCAGCACAGCAGGGCATTCATTCTGGGCTCTGGTTCAGTTCCAGCCCTCACACTGGGGAGGCAAGGTGGCCTTGCATTGATGACACATTTGGAGAAGAGCTCACTCCCCTGTGGGGAGCAGAGGCAGAGAGGTGGGCCGGGGGCTCCGTCCCCATCCTGGTTCTCAGGCCACATCTCTGGGCCTGCCCCATGGCTCTGTCCCCATCCCGGTTCTCAGGCAGCATCTCTGGGCCGCCCCATGGCTCTGTCCCCATCCTGGTTCTCAGGCAGCATCTCTGGGCCGCCCCACGGCTCCGTCTCCATCCTGGTTCTCAGGCCACATCTCTGGGCCTGCCCCATGGCTCTGTCCCCATTCCGGTTCTCAGGCAGCATCTCTGGGCTGCCCCATGGCTCTGTCCCCATCCTGGTTCTCAGGCAGCATCTCTGGGCCGCCCCACGGCTCCGTCTCCATCCTGGTTCTCAGGCCGCATCTCTGGGCCTGACCCACCCACACAAAGAGCCCTTGGCCACTGACAGCCGTGCAGCCTGGCAGGTGCTAGGAATGCAGGGGGGTAGACAGCTCCTCTTGAAAAGCAGGAGAAGAAAACACCAAGCAGAGGAACATCGCTGGGGTCCTTCCCGTGAGCCCTCAAGCTTCCAGCTGACCTCTCTGAGTTCTGAGGCCTATTCCCTCCAGCGCCAGCCTCTAATCTCAGTGTCGTTCCAAACCCAGTGCCTCCAGTGACCACGCTGCAGTCGGATCTATCACCCCATCTCCACGATTGCAGCTCTAACCCCCTGAAAGCTGCTGGTCTAAATTGGGCTTCAGGTGACCTTTTTCTCTTTCTGACCCTCTACCCTCAGCCAGAAGCCACGGCCGTCTACATCTAAACATCTCCCAAAGGAGTAGGGCAGGATGTGTTGGGGCCAAGAGATGTTTTCTGTGGGGGTGACTCCATACCTTACTCAGATCCTCATCTACGGGGAAAGAGACAATGAAATGGAACAAACCACCAAATATTTTCAAACTCCAACTGCTCTAGTCTCATCCTTATTTCTCTTTTCCTAACGCTGGCTTCAGGTAGAGCCATAACCCCCAGCCTGGATTGCATAAGTAATAGACAGAGCTGCTTCTGTTTATTCCGCAAGCCTTATGGGTCACGTGGTCACAGCAGTTATGTCTGTGGCCTTTGTCATCAGACTGGGTTAAGTCCAAATGCTGCTCTGACACTTACAGAAGCTGAGTGGCCTGACACTCACTTTACCTCTCAGTGCCTCTGTTTCCTCATACCGTGGGATGGCAAGAGTGCATCTATCTTTGCCCAGTTAGAAGGAGTAAATGAAATGAGATAATGCCTATAAGGATTCAGAACTGGATTTGTCCCGCAGAATGCATAAGTCGTAAGCCCCTTTGCTGGTAAATCGGAACTTGATGGAATGCGTCTGGGTGTTCTGAGCCTTTGCTATGTGCCAGGCACTGCAAGTGCGTTCCATTTACATAACCTCGCTTTATGCCCCACAGCCCTCGAAGGGGAGATGGTGGCTGCTCGCTTTGCAGTGAGAAGAATGAGGCTCAGCAGTACAGGTGCTTTGTTCAAAGTCTTTGACCACAAAGCCTACTCTTGAGGATGTTAGCTAGTTTTACGTCTTTTTTTTTTTTTTTAACAATGGGAACGTTTTTCTTTCAGTTGGAAAGAGATCAAAGGCAGAGGTCTTTGAGTTGGAGCAAGGAGGGCCCAGGGCCTGGCTCACCCACCTGGAGCTGCACCATCCACCTCAGTAGCCGCCAGCCATGTGTGGACATTTACACTAGAATCTAAATTAATGTAGATGCGAACTCTTTACACTTAGAATGGATAAGCCATGAGGTCCTGCTCTATAGCACAGGGAACTATATCCAATCACTTGTGGTAGAACATGATGGAGGATAATATGAGAAAAACAATGCATGTATATGTATAACTGGGTCACTTTGCTGTATAGCAGAAATTGACAGAGCATTGTAAATCAACTATAATAATTTTTTAAAAAGAAATGAAATAAAATTAAAAACTCAGTTCCTCAGTTGTACAAACCACGTTTTAAGTGCTCAGTGACCAGATCACAGATATGGAGCGTTTCCATCATTGTAGAAAGTCCCACTAGACAGTGTTACCATAGAGGGTTTTAGCATCAAGTTTGGAAATATCACTGATGAGCTTCAGGCTGCCCTAGCCTCTCAGGACTTCATCTGCTCATTGACAACAAAGGGAAATATTAATAATAATAATAATAATAATAATAATAAACAACCTACCTACTGGACATTTGTGAGGCCCCAATGGGATGATGTATTTAAAACCGTGCACATTTGTCAAGCACTGTACAAACAATGTGTCTATCAGAGGAGACTGTGTAAGCCCCAGCATGATTCTAAACATGCAGGTATCTGTGACCATTGCATTTAGACCCCAGCTCTCTAGAATCATCAGTGAAGGACAAAAACCGAGATCACATGGCCCTGTGGTTTCCTTCAGGTACGGTCCTCATTTTCATTCAGTGTGGCCCGAAGACTACAGAGAGTCTCTCAGGCCAGACCCCTCTAAGAGCATGGCCACCAGCCTGCCCAGGTGTGCCAACCTGTCCTGCATCACTCAGAATTAACTGTGTCTTTTGTAATTGTCCTCCCACTGACTTGATGGAATCTTGCTTTTGCAAACTTTGCTTTCTGAGAAAACTTCCCTTTTTGGGGGGAAGAACTCAGATCCCCTCCGCCTGCTCCTCCACTGCTCCTGACACCATACACAAATCAACCTTCAAAAACTCCCCAACCCAGGGAGTTCCTGTTATGGCTTAGCAGGTTACGAACCTGACTAGTATTCTTGAGGATGCAGGTTCGATCCCTCACCTTGCTCAGTGGGTTAAGAATCCTTCATTGCTGTGACCTGTGGTGTAGGTCACAGATGTAGCTCAGATCCCGCATTGCTGTGGTTGTGGTGTAGGCCAGTAGCTGCAACTCCGATCTGACCCCTAGCCTGGGAATTTCCATATGCGTCAAGTACAGCCCTAAGAAGCAAAACAAAACAAAAACTCCCCCGTATTTCCGTGGGTCTCAGTATTGCTGGTTGTGCAGAAGGCTGTTTCCTCTCGGTCTGTCAGGTCTGTTCACCATCACCAGACAATGCCAGTTGTTCCCCCTCTTCCACTTAGGTAATCTGACCCTCTTTTAATACTCTCAGAGTATAAAACCAAGTCTCCAACCCTACAGCCTTGAGACGAAAGCTTCAGAATCATTCTGTTGGTGAGACAAGACTTGTAGGCTTGCCCCATCTCTGACCATTACAGAAAGAAAAAATCAAGATGAAGGATGCAGCTGTAAACCTTCCAGATAGTTTTGTTCCCATAGGGAGGCCTTCAGCAGCTGTCTCTGAAAGGATGCCGCATTGTACATCCTTTCCTGCCACTTTTATTTTTCTTTGCCTCACTGTTTTATGTTTTCTTGTTAAGGAGAGAAGGGCAGTCGAGTTGACAAAGTGTCAGGAAGTTGAGTACTCTCTGATTTAGTTTTCAGACTTACTTTAGAGTCAAGACCTCTCTCCCTGTAGTCGAGAGTTACCATTTCAGCCTTGTTAAAGAACTTTAAAAGTTGGAAACAGCACGTGTGCCCACCAGCAGGGGGTGTAGGTCATGAATTAGGCACGGCCATGCCTTTGAAGGGATTACTGAATGCTGGCCCTCTGCAGGGTGCTGAGTGGGAGGCGCACCAGGACTTCTGCGGCGTGATGATCTTCTCTGCCGTGATCTCTGTGGTGATTTCAAGGATATACACATACACAAAAATTTATCTAGCGCTTTATTGCATATGAGTTATACCTCAATAAAAATAAATGTACCAAAAAATTAAAAGGAGTGCTATGTTTATTGATACAGAACTACGTTCACTGTGTGGGGTGACATGAGAAAAGAAAGCCATTGGTGATACGGTTTGCTTGGTATGATTATATTTGGGGGTTGAAACAGGGCTGGGAAACTACGTCCTATGGGCCAGCCCTTTTTGCAAATAATATTTTGTTGGTTGAATTCATTCATTTATGTATTACTGATGGCTACTTTCATGCTGTGTGTTAGCTTCCTAGGGCTGTCGGAAAAACTGAGGGGCTTAAACAGGAATTTTCGACTCATACTTCTGGAGGCTGGGTGTCTGAGGTCAAGGTGTTGACAGAGCCATGCTTCCTCTGGAGGCACTTGGGAAGCCTCTCTCCTAGGTTTCTCTCCTGGCTTCCGGTAGTTCCCAGGTTTGTGGCAGCACAGCTCCAAACTTCACATGGCTTTCTCCCTGTGGGCATGTCTGTGTTCAGATTTCCCCTTTTTATTATTATTAATTAATTTTTTATTGCATTTTAGGGCCACACTCTCTGCATATGGAAGTTCCCAGGCTAGGGGTCAAATCGGAGCTACAACTGCCAGCCTACAGCACAGCCACAGCAATGCAGGATCCGAGCCACATCTGTGACTTACACCACAGCTCATGGCAATGACAGATCCTTAATCCACTGAGCAAGGCCAGGGATAGAACCTGCTCCTCATGGATGCTAGTCGGATTTGTTTCTGCTGCACCACAACAGGAATTCCTAAATTTCCCCTTTTTATAAAATTTTCCCCTTTTCATATTGTATCAGGAACCCACCGTGCTCCAGTGTGACCTCATCTTAAGGAATTACATCCACACCAGCCTTATCTCCAAATAAGGTCATATTTAGAGGTACTCATGGTTAGGACTTCAGCGTATGGGATTTGAGGAAACACAATTCAGCCTATAACGTGCTACAGCAGCAAAGCTGAGCAGTCGAAACAGAGCCTAAGCCTAAACTATGTATTATCTTGTCTTCACCAAAGAAGTTACCAGCCCCCATTTAAAAAGATATATGTGTGTGTGTGTGTGTGCATACAAAATTTGGAAGGTTGTTTGCAAATACGTTGAGGTTGCTTTTAAGTTATGAAATTATAGGCAGTTTTAATTGTAATTGTATTCTTAATATTTTCTACATTATTGGGGTTCTAAAATTTATTATGTAACAATTTTTGTAATATAAGTACGTAGCAGACATGTTTCTTTTGGCAGGAAGAGGCAGCATTCTGGTTCAGTCTCTCTCCCCTTCCTGCACGCAAACACCAAGTCCTCCTGTCCCTTGATGGTTTGTTTTGTTCTGATGCAAACCTTTCTAAATAGGCCACCATTCTTCACTGTTGGGAGTGCTAAGGGCAAACACTTAGCAAACCAGCAAACTCGACTGTTTACTCACTTGGGCATAAAGATTCTTCATGTCTTTATTTAGCTGCCTCTTGTAACTCAGAGAGGAAAGGTTCTGGCTTTTATCTCCTCATTAAAAATAGATCCTTTTATGATGATGGGATGGAGCAGTCATGAGTCATCATCTCCCATGTGAAAAGAAGTGTGTGATGCTGGATCAGGCCTTAGGAGCGGGGCCCTGAGATGGTAGCTTGCAATCCCCCTGACTCCCTGGCTTCTTGTCATTGCAGGAAACTGGACGCTTTCATCTACGATGCTGCGGTCTTGAATTACAAGGCTGGAAGGGACGAAGGCTGCAAGCTGGTGACCATTGGGAGTGGGTACATCTTTGCCACCACTGGCTATGGAATTGCCCTCCAGAAGGGCTCCCCTTGGAAGAGGCAGATTGACCTGGCCCTGCTCCAGTTTGTGGGTGATGGTAAGACCTTGGTTGACCCCCTAATGCTGGGGGACTTGAGCCCTTCTGTTTCTTAATTGGCTTTCTGGTGGATCTGGTGTTTGCTCAAAGTATTTGTTGAGTGCCTGTCACATGATACCATGATTCTTTAGGTTGCTTATAATGGAAACCAGTTACAGACAACTAAATAAATTAGAAGAAGTTTATTTTAGGGATGCAGAAGTTTCTGTCTCAGTGAATTTAGGAAAGAGTTGAGCAAATAGGTTCAGAGGAAAAACCAAGAACCAGGGCAGTCCCGGGGCGTCGACAGCAGGAATTCATAGGTCCTCTCTCTAGAGCAGTGGTTCTCAATGTGGGGAGGACATTTTGCCCCCCAGGGGATATTTGACCCTGTCTGGAGATACTTTTGATTGTCAGGACAAGGAGACTATTTGATACTGGCCAGGGGGCAGAGGCCAGGGATGAAGGATGCTGGCAAACATCTCACAATGCTTGGAAAATCTCCCTCCCCCGCCCCCCGCCCCCACCATCTTGGAACACAGAATTGTCTGACCCCAAAATTTAGTAGTATCAGGGTTAAAAAAAAACCCTCTGCCTTGGAGCAGTGACATTGCATAACTAGGCTATGATAAGTCCAATCTCTGTTTTCTAAATTCTAGATTTCAAATTCCAAAGGAAGGATTCCTGATGCATTTGGGGCTGAGCACTCTTTCCTAGTCCCAACAAGAGTGACTAGAGGTGGGGTTATGTTATACAAACACTACAGCTCCTATTATTATCCCATGGAGGAATGAAGGGGAAGCAATCTCTATAAAAAGAGTAGTGAGCAGAAATCCTATGAGTCTCCACTTCAGTCCACTTCTTGACTGCCTATCATGCAAATAAAAGAGACAATTTCCACCCACACGGGGCCTGAGGAGATTGTGGTATTTATGGAGCAGTCCAGTTAATTGGGCTGACCCATTCCAAGAGCATTTCCTTCTGTCCTTTCTTTACTCAGTTGGTGGTTTCATCACAGCCCATTGTGCTGTGATGTGGTTTCTAGAATCCTGTCATGGCTCAAATGGCATATGAGGTACCCTTTGAATTGCCAACACTAGACAGGAAAAACAAAGCCGATGGAGATGGCAGGTTAACCCTGAAAACTCAAGTCAGTGTAAATAGGATTCAGAAGCTCAGGGCATAGGGCAGAAGCTGCTTTCAAGAAGGGGGGAAGACTGTGTTTGGAGATGGTTCCAGAACACGCTGTGTCTGTTGAGAGCTGGGGGAAGAAGACAGTCTGGCCACCATGCTGGCCCAGTACAGTATTGAAATGGTCAGAGGTTAGTGCATGTGGTTGGCATGAATTTGAACAAAGGGCATAATTCCTTGCACTCTACTCCCGGAACTAAACCCTAGATTCTCTCAGTGCCATCAAGAAGTCTAAATGTGTTAACTCCCAGGTGAGAGCATCTGATGCCTTGAATCCCCTACAGAGCAGCTGCAACTTCTTCAGATCAAGAGCCATGCTCTGGTGTGTAACAGTGGTTTCTGGCTGTGCTGGTCCGCTGTTGCTGTGACATCTTAGAGGCACACAACGATAAGCTTTTATTTTGCCAGTGGACGTGCAAGTTGAGTGGAAAAGCTCTACCGTAGGCCATGGTGAGCGTGATGGCCACACTCGCCACTGCAAGCCCGTGGATCATCTTTGTGGTCTCTGTTCCACCTGTGTTTATTCTGGGCTTCTGGCTGAAGGGGCAGCAGCTACTTGGGAAAAGTTTTTTTCTTGGCCATGTTGGAGGCACTCATGCACGTGGCAAGTCTCCGCTTTGCCACATTCACCTCTACTAACATCCAAAGCAAGTCCCATAGCCAAGCCCAAAGTGTCCTCTGGAGGTGTACTCCACCTTGTGTGGGGAGAGCTTTGGAGTTAGGGACAAGGGATATGGTCACAGAGGGGAGTGAAGGGAGGAGACCAATTGTTTCATCAACCACAGTGGTTGCTTAAACACCTCCACGTGGGATAAACTACTCAGTAAATGAGTCTTCTTTCCAGCAATAATACCTGTTATTTCCAGATCTTGTAGTAACTATTCAATGAAGGATTGGGTGAATAAATGTACTCATGGATGAATGGGTGGTGTCGGGATGTATTGTATTTGATAGGAAACTTTTAAATATGATGGGTAGTTGTCAACTAAGTCATTTCTAATTCTACTCCTACCAACCACTGCTGCCAGTCTTGCAGCATCTGTTATGAAATAGCAACGTATTTAGGGAATGGGATATGCCAGTCACCACACCAGATGCATTACCTGTGTTCTGTAATTCAGTATTCATAACAACTTTATGAAGTTAAATGTTGCTTATACTCACTTTACAGAGGAAGACACACTTCAGCTCAGTGGGCTTGTGAGTCCTCTAGTAAGAGGCAAAGTCTCTACTTAGGTGCATTATGTAAGACTCCTGTTTCATTTAATTCTCTAGGATGTCTATCAAAGTTGGCTAGTTAGATGCTTAAAATGTATATATCCTTTAGGAAGAAGTAATTTAGTATATTGTGAACAATATCTATTGTCCCATTTACAAATGCTTCTGCGAAAGGGGTAATTTTTCTTAGCCTCAGTTTATTCATCTGCAATTGAATGCAGAAATGTGTAACTGATAATGTTGTTGTGAAGATAAGAGGAGAGGTTATATGTGAAGATCTTAGCTAAGTACAGCCACCTGGAAATAGAAATGATTCAATAAGTGCTGGCTGTTCATCGTTGCCGCTACAACCACCATTATCATTACCACCACCGCCACCATCACCACCATTATCACCATCATCACCACCGCCACCATCATCATCACTACTACCACCACCGATATCATCACCACCGCCATTA
The DNA here is from genome assembly GCA_004024745.2 of Catagonus wagneri. Lineage (NCBI taxonomy): Eukaryota > Metazoa > Chordata > Mammalia > Artiodactyla > Tayassuidae > Catagonus > Catagonus wagneri. The sequence goes on from PVHT021183594.1 coordinate 1,276,010, forward strand.
TCATCACCGCCATCACCACCATCATCATCACCGCCACCACCAATATCATTACCACCATCACTACCACCATCATCATCATCACTACCACCACCAATATCATCACCACCAATATCGTCACCATCATCATCATCACTACCACTACCAGTATCATCACCACCATCATCATCAACACTGTCACCACCAATATCATCACCATCACCACCACCAGTATCATCACTACCACCATCATCATCACCACTATCATCACCCTTCTCCCCCTCCTCTTCCTCCTTCTCCCTCACCCTCCTCCTCCTTATCGTCATCATTGTTGTCCATCCACAACTCCAGTATTCAACACTGCTCATTTAAGGTTGTATTGGTGATGATATGGTCAAGCTAGCGTCATGGTAATGTGATGCTGAACAGAAAATGTTCTCTTTGTGGAAAATAAAAAAAGGCATTCAGATAAGCCAATGATGTATTCCTTGTACTAGCAGAGCATCCCCAGATTCTTAGAGATACCTTCTGTCCCGGATCTTGGCTTTCCTGGTCGGAAGTGTGTCTCCACAGCTTCATCTTTAGAGACCATCTGGAGACAAAGACATTGGAGAGAAGATGACGTTGCTCCAGGGGGCATCTTAAGATAATCTTCCCGGAAAGCCATGTCCAATTCTGAATGTCTCTCTAGCAGTAAATACATGAATTAACACAGCTGCATAAATATTTCACTTATGCAGCTTCAGCAGGATTAATTATGCTCTAAAATTAGACCTGGAAAGAGCACAGTGCTGAGCGGTCCCTAATTATTATTCATCCTCTGGAATGGAGTGTTTATCTCTTGTTATAGAGTAGCTTCGGTGGACGATTACGAGTCTAATAAGTGTCAAAAGTATAAAAAATTTTCCTAATGAGCTGTGTAAATATAACCTTTGAATGGAGTGTTTGGTTTTTGGGGGAACCTCTTACGTGAAGCCTGTCAGGCATGTCCCTAGGAAAAGGCCTACTGCTCTTCCTTAAGGGAAGCACAGAACCCCAGTAAGACCTTACCTTCCTTTTCCTGTCTTTCTGAAGTAGTGGAGTGCACCATGGAATCTTTCATTCTCAGTCATTTAGTGACAGCACTCAAAGGTACTTTTCAGCACTGGTCATCAGTATCCAGCATTTACTGAGAAACATGCAATCCTAGGGACTGATGTTTCAAGGAGATCTCTTGGTCTTTTTCTTCTTTCCTTCGAAGAGCTTACAGTCCAGATGGCTGGCACTGTATGAAATTAAAATATCTAATCTCAAAATATGAACATATTTGTAATAATTCATACATATATGAATTCATATATACCATATATGTGTGTGTGTATTGTTATCTTGGGTAGGTAAGAGAGTTTTCAAGGAGAAATGTTTATATCAGTTTTTTCTTAATGGAAGAATGAAAGGACAGAATGAGTCATAAAGGAAACAAGTGTAGCAAGATTTAAACAAAGATAAGAATGGGCCAGAGTTTATAATTCATTCCATAGCTATTGGGTGCCTGGTATCACCCTGACACCTAAAAGGTGACAGCTGAGTGAGAACATAAAGTGTGAGGTCTCATAAAGGCTGGGACCTAAAAAAATGGCATTTCTGACTCCAAAGGGGAAGTTGAATGGGAGATCTCTTAGGTCATACCGATCTCATGGATTTTGTGATTTTTAATGTGATTCTGGGATTTGAAAAGACAGAAGGAAGATCATGGAAGGTGAAACCCGTTTGTTGTATAGAGGCCAGAAAACAATATTATGGAGAACACGATGATATAATAATATTATTTAGAAGTAAGTGATACTGAAAAAAGTAGAAGGAAATAACAGATTTTGAGCCTGTACTCAGTGGTCCAGTACCGGACTAAGTACATCACAAATGGTCTTAGTGGCTCTTCATACAGTATCCTAGAGCAGACATTATTGTCTGATGTTTTGCAGAGCAGGAAAATGAGGCTCATTTCAGTGATGTGAGCTCTAGGGGAGCTTCTCAAACTTTAACCTGAACAGGAACCACCGGCGATTTGTTAAAATGCAGACTTGGTTTCAGTAGGTTTGGGAAGGGGAGAGCCTGAGATGCTGCGTTTCTAACAAGCTCCCAAGTGATGCTGATGCTGCTGGTCGATGGACAACACCCTGTATTGATTTTCTTCTAGAGGTAGAAATTGAACCAAGTTCACCTGACTCCATTTCTGATCGTTCTTCCATTAAACCAGGGTCCTGAGAGAAATCTTGCTCACTTGTGGGCAGATCACCCTAGATATAAGTAATATATTTAGCATCGAGAAGCATTTAATCTTCCTCTTTGTATCTTGCTCAGTTTTTATGGCTGTTTGTTTCTTTTTAAACTTAGAAAAACATGACTTCTCCCCAGTGTTTAGTGTGAGTTCACTGAACAAATAAAATGAAACATATGTTTTGATCACAGATTTTTATAAATTCTTTAAATGGCATATTCCATTGCATTTGTATTTAGGTATATATGGTCGATAGTCTATGTAAATATTTGAAGGCTATGACTCTTGTATGAATATTTTATTCCAGGGTGACCAACTCGACCCATTTTGCTGGGACTCTCCCAGTTTTAAAAACTTGCTAGTTTTTGAAAGTAAAGTTTAATTGACACACAGCCACATCCATTCATTCAGGTATTGTCTGTGGCAGCTTTCACCACCTCAGCAGAGTTGAGTTGTTGCAACAGAAGCTGTAGGACCTACAAAGCCCCAAAATTTACAGAAAAAGGATGACGAGCCTGGTCTTAGACTATCTGCAGAAAGACTAGAAAGGCAGAGAAGACTTGAAATCGTAGGTTGTCCAGCTTTTCCATGGGGAGGACAAGATTCAGGTGGAGAAAGGAGGAAAGAAAAGGGAGATAAGGACGGGGAGGGAAAGAGGACCCAAGGAAGAGGGGAAGAAAGGCAACAAGAGGAGGGAGAAAATGCTAAAGGGATAAAGGGGAAGAGAAAGGGACAGTCCCAAAGGAAGGCTGAAGGAAGAGACAGAGAAAGGAGGAGAGAAGGAAGAAATGAGGGGGTGAAGAAAGGCAGGAGTGTGAGAGGAGAGGTCAGAGAGAGGCGCGGGCTTAGGGACCACTCAGGTAATAGTCAGCCTGGGCATCAGCAGAGCAGGCTGGCTTGCTCAGCTCAGCTGAGCAATTAGCCACGTCGCAGATGAAGCTGAGGAAGCCTGGGAGCCGGCCACTGCCCGTCTCGGCTCTGTGCTGGAGCAGGACGCAGACCCCCGGCTGACTCACTCCTGCCTCAGAGATGTCTAATCTGTCTCCCGCTGGCTTCCCCTGCCAGCGTTCTTCGTGACATAGGTCCCCATGTCCTCAGATGACTCAGCAACACCCCATGTCAGCCGGCAGCCTCGGCCCATTTAAAGGGATAAACGCCAAATAAGGATGGAAGGAGAGGAGGTGCCAAGAACCTGAGAACCTACTCGGAGGGGGAGAGTTAGTTTCCCACATCTCTCAATGCAAGTCATTCAAAGCTACCGTTAACCCACTGTCACTGTTACAGGCATTTATAATGATGGTAACACTTAAAGAGGGAGAACTGTGGGTCATAAGATTATCTGACTTTATGTATGTAATTGCATTCACTCTTCACGGTGATTAAATGGCCTGAGTTGTGATTATTACTCCCTGTCTACAGATGAGGAAACTGAGTCACAGGAAGTTTAAGAAATGTGTCCAGCTAGTAGGTGGCTGATCTGACCTCAGGGCGAGTAGACTTCAGGGCCTTGGTGTTTCAGCTATCATGCAATATTGCTTTTCCTTTATCTGCTCTAATCCTCACAGATAGCTAGTAAGATAGGCCGTCCCATCTGGAAAGGGGGGATCGCTATAATTTAAAGGCAAATGGGTCAGAAATCAGCCTCTGTGCCTCTTCTTTCACGGAAGGAAGAGCATTGGTCGCCTGCAAGTGATATTGGGCAAAAAAAACGGTTGAGGGTGGGAAAAAAAGTGACCTATGCGTTTCTATCTCTCCACGGAGGAGACTTGTCCATGACCCTGGCCCCGGCACCATGGGAACAGGCTCAGCCTAATTTTTGAGATCATTCAACCCTGGCAGTTTGGGGAAAACTCAGGACCCAGAAGCAAGGGATGAGAAGGAAGGAAACAAGGACAGAATGTAATTAAGAGGAGTCAGATGTTTGGCCCCGATACAGGCTTGCCGAGCAGCCTCTCTCCAGGTTCACAAAGACCGTCCTGGTTGCTGGAATTGCTTGCTCCCTACAGAGCTCCTCAGAGCTGTATAATCCCCAGCATTTCAGAAAGTTATTGTTCCTTGCTAAACGTGTTTTAATATAATTGAGACTTCAAAGGCGGAAATCACAGTTTGGGCTGAGCGAGGCTACTGTGCAAATCACAAGTTTTCGAATCAAGTTAGCAAAGACCAGGTGCCATTGACACAGCCCCCCAGTTTATTCCTGCCTTTGCTCATTCATTCATTCATTCTCCCTCTAGACATTTGTCCAACTGAGCAGCTTCTGAGCTCCAGGTGGTAGGAAAGAAAAATGATTAAAGGCATTTGCTCTCTCGCCCTTAACAGGTACCGTACTTACAAAGATGCTTTGGGCACTTCTGTGTCCATTAGACTCTCTTGTGGAGACTGTTGAAAATAATATACTTAATTTTCATCCCATGAGGCATTTTCACATCTTCTTTGGGTGATTCTAATACACAATAAGACCTAGGAACCACTCTTTAGAGTAACAGTATTTAGCATTTAGAAGCCTCTGATTTCTCTAATTGATCAGCAAGTACTGGATATCAATGTCAGCGGCCAATAGATCACCCATTTGGGGTCCATGAAATTGGATGTTGGCCCTGTGTTTTATTCAGCCTCCTTCTCTCGGGGCTCCTGGTTGGGTTTCCATATCCAGAGACTTTGGGGATTGTGAAAATCCAAGGAAGAAATGGTATGGGACTTGCGTCAGCCCACACAGTGACCACGAGAAGGAACAGGGGAGATGTGGGGTCAGACTATGAACACAGGTAGTCAATAGGCTTGAATGTTTCTCATCCAGAAAGGAAAAAAGTAGATGTGAAAGTGTTGGTTTCTTCCAAAGACTGTTTTCACGTATTTATGAGTCTAACAATAGCGTGAACAATAAAGCAGGCAAGACCAAAAGACTCACCTGTGAGCAGAGAACAAGCCAATGTTTCTACTGATTAAATTAGGTCTGGAGCCAGGATTGGACTTGATGGTTGTCCTGATTCCTCACATGTGCAAATGTGGGGGCTCACTGGAAACCGCCAGGGACCTGTGGCCAGGGACCACTACTGATGGGTTGACTGAGTCTGATTTTTTCCTATGGATTTCATTAATGCTTGCTCCCACTCTGTGTGGATGGCTTTTACATGGACTCAAACCTCACACATGCACAAAATAGCAGCTCTGATGATATATATCCAAGGAGGGTGATGATTAACAACCATTTTGACGCCCCAGCAACTTAGTCACTTTGAGTCTCTTATGACCTAGACACTAAGTCCAGTGCAAACTACTCATTCAGAAATGAAATGTTTTCAAAGGAAGAAATGTGTGGATCCTAAGTGTAGATTAGCAATAAAGGGCTTAATGGCTGCTTCATTGGCGTGTGACCAGATGGTACCATAAAACCTAGACTTGTTTATCTCCCTCCTAATTTTAACTAGAGACATATTTAGAATAATAATGGAATGGTACTTACTGAAGAAATAGATAAAATCCATAAATATCCTGGAGAGCCACCTCTTGGTTAAAACTCCGAGGGTTTTCATCTATGTCAGTTCCCAGTGAATTTCCCGATAGGCCTCTTGAGATCCAGAGTTGCAGTGTTTATTATCAGTCTGACACCATGATTAGAACAAGGTCAGTGGTGCCAAATTTGTGCTTGACAGGCAGTGAATCGCTCAAACCAGGGAAAGTCAAATGTCGAGAGAACCATCGAGGGTGCAATAAGACATAATGAATGGTTTGCTGGGAAGTCAAACACTGATGTCACTGAACCTTACATAGGATTTATGGGGTGGATTAAACAGTGGCCTCAAATCTCTCTCAGTCTACATTTTTTAAACACTTGGTTTGGAAAGGCAATGTACTATATATACATATAGAGTTGCCCCAAACTACTATTTTAACATAATTGTTTTCAATTTATATATTACCTTTCAAACCTTGTTACTTACAAATTTCTTAAAATAACTATAATTATTGGTTATATACACTTTTATATTCTACTTGTTTCACTTACCAGTATATTTTCAGTAGTTTTCATGGTGTTACATAATCTGGTCCTCACAATTATTTTAATTTTTGCATTAAATGTCATAATCATTATTAAACCATAATTCATTACATTATTTTCCTGGTGTTAAACATTTCTCTCTCTTTTTTTCTGCTAGTATAGATAATGCTGGAATGAACATATCTCTGCCCGTTTTTTAATCATTTATTTGTAGCAAACTCTTAGATATAGAATTTAAAGGGTTAATGGCTATAAACATCTCTAGGTGTCTCGATCTTTAGTGTCATATTAATGCCCAAAGTTTTGTTCCCACTGAAATTGGTGGACTAATTTCATAATAGCCTAGCAGCATTGAGCATTATGGGTCCTCTTAGTATTTCAGAGGGTACAATGTTCTAACTCAGGGTTGGCCTAATTTTAATTCCTTCAAATAACAGTGAATTTTTTTTTTTTTGGCTTTTTAGGGCCACACCTGCAGCATATGAAGGTTCCCAGGCTAGGGGTTGAATCGGAGCTACAGCTGCAGGTCTACACTGCAGCCACAGCAACACTGGATCCGAGCCACATCTGCGACCTACACCACAGCTCACAGCAGCACCGGATGGTTAACCCACTGAGGGAGGCCAGGGATCGAACCCACAACCTCATGGTTCCTAGTTGGATTCGTTAACCGCTGCGCCATGATGGGAACTCCTGAATTTTTTTTTTTAAGTGAATTGTCTTTTCATCTTTTGGGGACATTTAACTATTTTTATGAACAAATTTTAATGGGCATTTTATATATCTGAGTAATTTATTACAATCTTGGTTATACAAGTTCACACACAAAAAAGTCATTAATGTAGCAGCTCGGGGTGTAGTTAAGAACAAAGGCATTAGGTTCAAATGTCAGAACTAATCTTTAGTAGCTCTATGACCTTGAGAAATTTACTTAACTCTTTTTAAGAACCAGTTTCCTCCTCTTTCAGTTGGGGATTGTAATGGCACCAATGTCATCAAGTTAAATAGTATAATTGGTATATACCCATCAAACAGTAGGTACCTAGTAAGTATCATAGATAATAACGATGATTAAATTGGAATTTATTCTTGTTCATGTATGCATACATAGAGAGAGGGCTTTTTTCCATTTATAGGGATTTTTATTTTTTTCCATTATAGCTGGTTTACAGTGTTCTGTCAGTTTTCTACTATACAGCAAAGTGACCCAGTTACATATACATGTATACATTCTTTTTTCTCACATTATCTTGCATCGCAAGTGACTAGACATAGTTCCCAGTGCTTTACAGCAGGATCTCATTGCTTATCCATTCCAAAGGCAGTCGTTTGCATCTATTAACCCCAAATTCCCAGTCCGTCCCACTCCCTCCCCCTCGGCCCCAGTCCGTCCCACTCCCTCCCCCTCAGCAACCACAAGTCTGTTCTCCATGTTCATGATTTTCTTTTCTGTGGAAAGGTTCATTTGTGCCACATATTAGATTCCAGATATAAGTGAAATCATATGGTATTTGTCTTTCTCTTTCTGACTTACTTCTCTTAGTATGAGAGTCTCTAGTTCCATCCATGTTGCTGCAAATGGCATAATTTTTTTCTTTTTTATGAGTGAGTGCTATTCCATTGTGTACATATACCACATCTTCTTAATCCAATCGTCTGTCGATGGACATTTAAATTGTTTCCATATCTTGGCTATTGTGAATAGTGCTGCAGTGAACATGCGGATGCATGTGTCTTTTTCAAGAAAAGTTTTGTCCAGATATATGCCCAAGAGTGGGGTTCCTGGGTCATTTGGTAGTTCTTTGTATAGTTTTCTAAGGTACCTCCATACTGTTTTCCATAGTGGTTGTACCAATTTACATTCCCACAAACAGTGCAGGGGGGTTCCCTTTTCTCCACACCCTCTCCAGCATTTGTTATTTGTGGACTTATTAATGATGGCCATTCTGACTGGTGTGAGGTGGTAGCTCATAGCAGTTTTGATTTGCATTTCTCTAATAATCAGTGACGCTGAGCATTTTTTCATGTGCTTGTTGGCTATCTGTATATCTTCTTTGGAGAAATATCTATTCAGGTCTTTTGCCCATTTTTCAATTGGGCTGTTGGCTTTTTTGCTGTTGAGTTATGTAAGTTGTTGGTATATTTTAGAGATTGTTTCCTTGTCTGTTGCATCGTTTGAAACTATTTTCTCCCATTCTGTAAGTTGTCTTCTTGGTTTTTTTTTATGGTTTCCTTTGCTCTGCAAAAGCTTGTCAATTTGATTAGGTCCCATTGGTTTCTTTTTGCCTTTATTTCTGTTGCTTTGGGAGACCGATCTGAGAAAACGTTTGTAAAGTTGATATCAGAGAATGTTTTGCCTGTGTGAGAGAGGGTTTTTAAAAATCATTTTATTTCCTTTTTTGATTACTTAAATCAGAATTCTTCAAATTATGGCCCACACTGGCCCATTGCCTGTCTTTGTAAATAAAGTTTTATTGGAACACGGCCAAATCCATTCATGCACTCCGTTTTTATGGCTGCCTTCAAGCTGCAAGGGCAGAGCTGAGTAGTTGTGACAGAGCCCATATGGCTCGTAAAGCTGAAAGTATTTACTAATTAGCCCTTTACAGAGAAAGATTACTGACCTCTGGCTTAAGTTATAAAAGTAAAATATGTGCTTTTCAAATAATTCCAGCAGTATGGGAGAATTTAACATAGCCCATGCCCCTTCATCCTTTAAGACATTCTTCTTTGTAGAAAAAAGTTCATATTTCTTTGAAAATAAGTTTTTTTTTCTGTTTAGAAAGTCTGCTTCCTTCCTCTTTCTTCTTATTCCCTCTCTCAACTCCCAAGTAGAACAGTTTACCTCCCGCCCCCGCTATGCCACTCTGTTTTTTTTTCCCTTCTGTAACCTGTAACATGCAGTCAACTTTGATATCTGTGGTTAAGGGAACTGGTTCCAAGGCTCGCTCAGATACCAAAATCCGCAGATATTCAAGTACCATAGATATAAAGTGGGGTAGTCTTTGCATAAAACCTGTGCCATTCTCCTGTATACTATAAATCATCTCTAGATTACTTTTAACACCTAATGCAATGCAAATGCTAGGTAAATAGTTGCCAGTGCACTGCAAATCCAAGTTTTTCTTTCTAGAACTTTTAGGGACCTTTTTATGAATATTTTCCATTGGTGGTTGGTTGAATTGGGGGATGCGGACCCTACAGATACACAGGGTGAACTATACACTTGTTTATATTGCACAAACCTCACTGCCCAGTTCATTTTTATATCACTGTGTAACTGCCCCCCAGACTGAGATCTAGAACAGGATCAGCACCCCCAGAAAACTCCCTCCTGGCCTCTTCCAGCCAACATCTCCCCCCAAAGTAACCACCCTCTGCCCTCCGTGATCATGGATAGGTTTTGCCTTCTTTTGAATTTGAAAAAAATGGTAGACTCGTACAACGTATATTCATTTGTGTCTTTTATGACACAGGTCCCTATTACTGCATGTATTGATAGCTTACTTTTTTTCATTACTACATAGTATATTCCATTGTAGAAATATAGTGCAATTTATTTATACTCTTGCTACTGGTGAACTTTTGTGTTATTTCTCGTTTTTGTATGCTTTGAACATGCTTACATGTGTGTTTGCTGCTTCATTGTTGGGGAATGTACCTAGGAATGAAACTGGTATGCATATACTCTGCTTTAGTCAGTAACTTCAAAGTGTTCGGAAGAAGTACAACCAATTTACATTTGCACCAGCAGTGCATGTGGTTTCTCTAGTCTCAGAGTGCCCTGCTTCTACCTTCCGTGACAGGTAAAGCAGGCTTGTATAATTAAACTCTCAGTATGTTCCTCAGGGCTGTGTGGTCTGATGCTATGGTGTGATCATAGCCAGGAGCCGAGAGATCCGGATTCCTTTCCCAGCCTCTATATCTTCACCTGAGCTGCATCGTTAGCAGAATGGAGGGAGAGGACTATGTCTGCCCCACACACTTTGCTGGACTGGAATCTGAACCTGACTGCTCCCCTTCCCCATCCGCTCTCCCCATTACCCCGGCCATGAGCTCACCCCAGACGCGGGATATGGGAGAGGAAGCCGGAGGAGCACCACCACCGCAGACAGGGAGAGGGGGCTGTCCCCAGGAAAGGCAAGAAGGAGAGCTCTCCATAGCCCGGCCTTCCACATCACCCCATCCCTCTCCACGAAAAGAGAAGCCAGGTTTAGTTGTGAATAGGCGCAGAGTCCTTCCTATCAAGCCCCATCTCTCCCTTTCTGTTCCTCTCCCTCCTCTCCCCTCCCTCCTTCCTCTCCCCTTTTCTTTCCTTTTCACTCTTTCCTTCTCTTCCTCCTTCAAGCCACAACCAAGTCTTGAGCCCCCTCTTGGCTCTTTGCGCTGTCCTAGGCATCAGGAAATGCAGCTCAAATGGACAATGGGTGTCATCCCTTTACTTAAGGATTTTACAGCCTCAGAGAGCTTGTTGACAACACTTCACTTAAAAAGGAACTGAAAAGCAGTGACGTCATGTCACTTGCTGAAAGAAAGAAGATATTTCTTGGCATGGGTTTTGGGATTATTGCTATCTCCCCCCGCCTCCACTTACATTCATAGCCTTTTAAAATACAAGAATCTCTGCAATATTAAAAAGTCCTCGCACTCTTACATGATGAGTCATAGGATTTTGATGACTATTGATTGAGAAAATGTGCAATGTCAAAAAGTTACAATGAATTCATTAATGCTCACAATGCATATGCCTTTTAATTCACGGCAACTCAACCGTCTTTATGGGTGTGGGGCAAATGGGTAAAGCTGACTCCTCAAGGGCTTGGCGCATATAGGGTTTCCTGGATTTCTTGCAATTTTTCTGCCGTCTTACTCCAGAGAATCATATCTCACTACCTCCAATCTCAAATGGAAAATTGTGACCATGTAACCTTGTTTGACATTTGATGGAGTTGCCCAGTCCTTTCTCCTCTTTTTCCTTTTTCTTCTTCAAGAGACACAGGCTGGGGACCTGTGTGCATAAAATTCCCCAGCTCCAAGTTGCAGGGTTGATCAGGTGGCCTGTGCAATCTCAGCCAGGTGGCAATAAGCAGCGATGAATTCTGCAACACTCGAGCTCCATGCGCAGAGTAGAGACTTCATTTGTAAGGTGGTAGTAAAACATGCTAAAGACAGCCCTTCTCTGCATCTAACTGGGTACATTTAAGCCTAGCCCTATTTTTATTTTGGTTTTGTGACTTCTCAGCATTATACAGAAATGGAATATTCTGACATTTAAATAAGGGAAATTTATCTTCCAAATTCAGTCTATTTGTGTCCAGAATCTTGTACTATTCCTCTCCTCCCTCTCCTCCCACCAAAGACACTTTATTTTTTTCTCCAGCAAATTGTTCAATTTGGAGAACATGGCTACAGAGGTTCTAGGCTCTGGAATGCTATTATTTCCAGGTCCAAGGTCATCGAGCTTTCAATCAAGAGTGTGGAATTAATGAGGCCAAGGCCCCAAGGTCAGTGATCAGATGGCCTGGCTGACCTCACTCTATTCCAAAGCCACAGACCACATCCCATCTCTGACCAGCAGCTTCCTGCCAGGTCATCTGGTCAGGCAAGGACTCGGCTTCAACACGACAGCTCCCAAGCCATTCTCACTCCCAGGATCACAGTTCAGAGTTCACAGAGACCAAATCTTTTCTCATTGGGAACAGGAGCCTGCCAATGAGGGTGCCCTAGATTTTCTACAAAGAAAGTTGTTCCTTTGCCATTTCCAATTCCACTGTGGCTTCTGAGAAACCCGGAGTGCTCGGTCCCCGGGCAAAACATGAAACAGGATTGAAATGGGGCCAGTTCCCTTTGGTGTTCATAGCAAAGCCTAATGGGATCAGCCTCAACACCCCCCCTGACATCTCCAGGCTGTAGATGTAAGGTGGCTCTCTGTGGGGGACCATCTGACTCTCTTGCCAGGATCTTTGATTGGAACTTTCCTGCCCCAAGAGTCAGCCTGGATTTCTGGGCTTCAGAAACTGTTCGAGCCTTTTGCCAAGGGTTTCAGAGAGTCCTTCTATTACCAGCCTGGGTTCTTGACCTTCCTTAATCAATAGAAATTGATAAGAGGCCAGACAAGAAAATTCAGACATTATTGGGGCTCCTGATGTAGCAAAGGGGGGAGCAATAACAAACTGTAGTTTGCCTGCTTGTTCCCTCGCCAAGTGGGGAGTCTGGTTCCTTATATAGGGTGAGAGTAGCCGGGGTGAGGGTCAGGGGTTGAGTCAGGGGTCAGGCCAGAGGTGTGGCTTAGGTGGTCTGCCTACCCCTTCGGTGGTGGTATGTGCAGGGGGCATGCTTAGTGTCCTGCTTTTGCTCCTGAAACTCTGCTTTTGCTCTCAGCTCTTCAGAAGTGGCACTTGGGGTTTTAGGGGTTTGTTTTTGTTTTTTGGGGTTTTTTTTTGTATTTTCTTGTCCGTAATTTGCCCCAACTGCACATGTCCATAGTTATTTTTAGTCCTTTATAGTTTCTTTGTATTTCGTTGCTGGAGGAGATGTCTGTCCAGGTGTGAGCACTGCAGCCTCTGCAACGCAGAGTCCCAGCTCCTAGGTCTTGGCCTGTGTCACTTCCTCTCCTAGGCTCTTGCTGATCAGTAGATCACAAGTTGATTAAGGAGAGAAGCCTGTGTCACCTCCAGTCAGCAGTTTTATGGACCACCCACTATGTGCCAGGGACTGGGAACACAGGAAGAATGAGACAGGATCCCCACCCTGAATGAATTTCCTGCCCAATGGGGAGAACTTAGAAGCAAGTGGTGATTATATTCTAGTGTGTGAGGTTCTCTCTTGAAGATATAGCCAAGATGTCTCATACCCATATCCCTGTGCATTCAGGGAAGACTTCCTGGAGGTTGAGACCTCTGAGCTGGACCCCACAGCTGGCCACTGCCAAGTTTTCAGCACGATGCCGTGCAGCTGGTAGATCCAGAGTAAACTGTTATGGGTGGTGGTGGTATTGAAGACAGTTAACAGTGGGTCCTCATCAGCAATTTCTTACAAGTGGGTTTCTCTCTGTCTCTACACATCTCGGGAGCAGGAGAGCTTTCATGTACTGTGTGCCTCTGAGACCAGGGCAGGCCTCTAACAGGGTTGTATCACTGCGATAGAATTTACGGGTGACCTTCCTGCATACCGTAGCACCATTGTTCAAATTTACCAAGCCCCTGCCCACCTGTAACAGGCAGTCTTACTTTGCTTGGGATTTCTTTCTTTTTTTTTTTTTCTTAAGGGATTTTATTTCAATTATAGGTGTACATAAATCATCACAAGTCAGTTTTACAGATTTTGCATCCCAAACCCCCAGTGCATCCCCCCACCCCCCAGATTGTCTTATTTGAAAAACCAAGGTTTTCCAAAGTCTGTGAGTCATTGTCTGTTCTGCAAAGAGGTGCATTGTGTCTTTTTAGTTTCCACATGTAAGCGGTAGCATTGGATGTTGCTGTCTAATTGTCTGACTGGTTTCACTTCACATGATAATTTCTAAGTCCATCCATGTTGCTATAAATGTTGGTAATTCGTTCCTTTTAATGGCTGAGTAACATTCCATTGTGTGTGTGTACCATATCTTCCCTATCCACTCTTCTGTCGATGGGCATTTAGGTTGTTTCCATGACCTGGCTGTTGCATAGAGTGCTGCAGTGAACACTGGAGTACATGTGTCTTTTCGAGTCAGGGTTTCCTCTGGATAGATGCCCAGGAGTGGGATTGCTGGATCAAATGGTAATTCTCTTTTGAGTCTTCTGAGGAATCTCCATACTGTTTTCCACAGTGGCTGCACCAATTTGCATTCCCACCAACAGTGTAATAGGGTTCCTTTATCTCCACACCCTCTCCAGCACTTATTGTTTGTAGACTTTTTGATGATGGCCATTCTGGCTGGTGTAAGGTGGTACCTCATAGTGGTTTTGATTTGCATTTCTCTACTGAGGAGTGATGTTGAACATCTTTTCATGTGTTTATTTGCCATCTGCATGTCTTCTTTGGAGAATTGTCTGCCTAGATCCTCTGCCCATTTTTGGATGGGGTTGTTTGCTTCTTTGGTGTTGAGCTATAGGAGCTGTTTGTAAATTTTGGAGATTAATCCCTTGTCAGTTGAATCATTTGCAAATATTTTCTCCCATTCTGTGGGTTGTCTCTTCATTTTGTTTAGGGTTTCCTTAGCTGTGCAGAAACTTTGAAGTTTAATTAAGTCCCATTTGTTTATTTCTCTTTTTATTGTCCTTACTCTGACAGATGGATCTGAGAAGATGTTGCTATCATTTATGTCAGAGAGTGTTTGGCCTATGTTTTCCTCTAAGAGTTTTATAGTATCTGGTCTTATATCTAGATCTTTAATCCA
>PVHT021183594.1:1290719-1352044 GCA_004024745.2 Catagonus wagneri
CTGTGCATGGTGTTTAGGAAGTGTTCTAGTTTCATTTTTTTACATGTAACTGTCCAGTTTTCCCAGCACCACTTATTGAAGAGGCTGTCTTTTGTCCAATGTATATTCTTGGCTCCTTTATCATAGATTAGTTGACTATAGATGCATGGATTTAATTCTGGGCTTTCTATCCTGTTCCACTGATCTATATTTCTGTCTTTGTGCCTGCTTGGGATTTCTGATCACAGACCAGGACTGCAAAATCACGAACGGCAAGTGAAGAATCTTGGGTCCACCAGGCACACAGCTGGGTTGAGACTGTTCCCAGGATTCCCCAAACCACTTAGCACGAAAGCTGAGTCCTTTGCCGTCTGGCTCCTGCCCTTCAGGCCCCTCCTCTGATCGCTTCTTTCTTCCCCCAAATTTTGAACCATTTTCTGATCTCAAAACATGCCATGTTTCTTGCTGCCTCCAGCCCTATGCAAATTCAATCATTTCATTTTGCCATAATTACTGGTTTGCATGACTGTCTCTCCCACAGGACTTGGAGCTGATAGAGGCCAAAGACTGTGTGTTATTCATCTCTGTAAAAATACAGAGATGCCCACCCCGTGCAAAGTGCTTTAGAGATGTTCTTTTTCTCTAAAGAACATTTAGAAACGAATGAATGAGGGAGAGAGTAAGGCACAACCAAGTGGAGTCCTCGGAGACCCCCCAAAGCATTCGCTTCCTTGGCTAGAAATGAAACAGAACAGCAAGCCCAGCTTCTCAAGACCACACACTGTTTCTTTCCATACCATCCCTGCCTAGGGTCAGTTGCTTTGGCCAGAAACCAAGAAAAAAAAAAAAAAATGTAGATGGCTGCCTGCAAGGGCATATGTGTGGGCTGATTTTGGAAGATGTATTTCAGCAAATTCTCAGGCCCCGGACAAAGCCTAGAGGGTACAGGTTCAAAATGGACTTTTTACAACCGACCCCGGGGGAGACGTGCTGAGGCTGTCTGAAGGCTGGTCACATCACCTGGTATAAAATCCTTTCCCCAAGCAATCCCTTGAGCACTCAGACAGCCTCACACCATGGAATGAAATTGAATCTGAAAGGCAACCGCAGTCCCTCTGGAAGCGCAGAGGATGAGTCTGAGGGCAGAGAAGGAATAGATTTCTCAGACCCTCATTGGAGGGCTAAGCCTTCTCTCAGGCCCCACATTCTTGGGATCAGAGACTCCATGAACTGGGGTTACGTTATCCACCCCACCCACCAGCTCCCTGGCTTCAGGCAGGAAATAAAGCTATCTGCAGCAGTGCTGACTGAGTAATCAGTGTGTGCCAGGCACCACATGCACACAGCCTCACCTAATTCCAGTCAGACTCCTGGGAGGTAAATACTGTTGTGCTCTCGTTTGGTAGATGTCAGAACTGGAGTGCAGGGAGCCTGCACAAGCTCCTTAACCTCTCTGTGCCTCGTCTGTAAAATGGGTGTAAGGCGGCACCAGCCACATTAATTGATAAGAGGGCTACCTGGTTAATTGTGAAAACTCTAGTACCTTGCCTGAAGCAGAATAGAATTCCTGGGAGTTCCCATTGTGGCTCAGTGGTTAGTGAATCCAACTGGGAGCCATGAGGTTATGGGTTCAATTCCTGGCCTTGCTCAGTGGGTTAAGGAGCTGTGGTGTAGGTTGCAGACACGGCTCAGATCCCACGTTGCTGTGGCTGTGGTGTAAGCCAGCAGCTGTAGCTCCAATTCAGCCCCTAGCCTAGGAACCTCCATATGCTACTGGTGTGACCCTAGAAAAGGCAAAAAAAAAAAAAAAAGTAATAGAATTTCTGTAACTTTGTTAAAGAATAGAAAAACGGAAGTTCCAGTTGTGGCTCAGCGGGTCAAGAACCCAACTAGTATCCACAAAGACTCGGGTTCGATCCCTGGCCTCACTTAATGGGTTGAGGATCTGGCGTTGCTGTGTCTGTGGTGTAGGCCTGCAGCTGCAGTTCTGATTTGACCCCTAGCCTGGGAACTTCCATATGCCTGGGGAATGGCCCTAAAAAGATGGAAAAAGAAATAGAAAAATGGATAAATGAATGCATGCATGAAGGGATAGACAAGTAGGGTGTAAGAGAACTAAGATCAAACGGGTAGTTGCAATAGGGGCGAGGCAGGTCCATAGCCATTAGTGCGTGGCTGTTATTGGGAGACCCTTGGCAAGCACACATTAGCACTCAACACTTAGAGGTCCCATTTGGCCAACAGTCAGTCTTGCAGTGGCCCCCGTGGCAGAGTGTGGTGAGAGGCGGACCAGGCCTTCTTCCAGGGAGGCAGGTGATCTGGGGGCCTGGAGATAGGCTGAGGGCTGTGTCCTGCATAGCTCCAGAGCCCTCACCCTGGTCGCCCACTGGCCAGGCCCAGCCCCCACCTTTGTGACCCAGCAGCATCCTCTCTGGGTCCTCGTCTGCAGGACCCGCTGTCGTTTGCACAGCCTGGAAAGCTCAAGGGCCAGCTGGGTCCCGGGCACCTTGCTTCTTCAGTGATGACAGCAGGGCAGGGTCTGGGGACTTGGCCCAGATGCTGCTTGCCAGCTAAGATCTGTCACTTCAGCTGGGCCTGGGCACTGGCAGGAGGACCCACATTGGGGTGCTGGACGAACGCTCCTGAGCAGGTAGCCTGCCTGCACAGGGACCCCCTCCTCTAAACCAGGGTCTAGATCTCAGAGGGCAAGTCCATTCTTGGGACCTTGAACAAGTAAAATGAGGGGTAGTGATACTGCTTTGCTTATGGGATTTGCTAAGTGTAAAGCCACATGAAAGCAAGAAGACAGAATTTAATGTCCCCCATCACTTTCTTGTACATTTAGATTAAAAAGTTTCAGAACAGAAAATAACATTTGTTTTGATGGAGGTTTATAGGAGCATGGTGACCTGACCTATGTCTGTAAGAACAAAGGACCCAACAGCAAGAAATTTGCAACAACTAACCACATACTTCCCTCACCTTTCTGGTAGAAGGGCTTTGCTGAAAGCCTTCAAGGAGTTTTTTTTTTTTTTTTTTAAGGCATGAGTCACCTGTCTCCTTGCATGGCCCTGCAGGAAACCTTTCCCTGCTCCAAATTCTGACATTTTAACATTGTGTGGTCTCACTGCATTGGGAACACAAACCTGTGTTCTATAACATAGTGAGTGTTGAAGGCGAACTGACTGCAGGCAGTCGGGCTCTAAAACTACCTTCTGTGGCTGTCTAGACCTTAGAGGATGATTTGACATGCTCCCTAAACCCTTCAGAGAAGGGTGCTCCCTTTTGTAGTTTATTCTAGTGTCTTCTACCAGAAACATTCTTTCCTGTGGTTTGCCGGATAGTACCTACTTGAGTTTTCATTTGTTCTTTTTTGCAAATCTGAAATCCAAGGCTTCGAGAAGTTCCGCGTTTGCACTGTCTGTATCCTTTATGTACCTTTGGTCTGACCAACCTGTTACATTTCTTGTAGCTTCCTGCAGCAGCATCTAACCTACCAAGGAATCGATCTTAGACACAGCACAATGCTGTCTCAATTATTCTCACCTGCTCCCCTTTGGAGTTTATATCTTTGTGGCTCTTCTTTTGAAGCCCTACCACTCTGCCTTTTTACTGGCAACATTGGAAAGGAAGAAAGCTGGGAGGCCCTGCTCTATGTTTAGGGCCTCTTTGCAGCCTTTCTTTGAGTGGTGCAGAACTCGGCAGCAGGAAGAGATGCACGTGGCTGGCTGGCCAGTGTCTTCTCCCCTGAAGACCAATACAGGAAGAACTTTTGAACATGCGAGACTTCTTTGGATGCAAAGGCATTTTCAAGTGCACTTGAGCTTCCTGTCATTAAAGGTATAAACAGAGAGGGAAAGAGCCTTCAGCATCATGGGGGACCATTGCTCTCAGGTGGGGAGAGGAAGACAGTATGGCCCTGGCTGCGCACCCAGAGCTGTACAGCTTCCCTCTACCTCCAGGAGAGCCTTTAGCATTTGTCTGCCTAGCAAGAATATGTCTGCTTCAGGAAAGCTGTTTAATTGTCCCATTTAGTGGCTCCAGTTTTTAACGCTGATAAAAGCTCACAGCCTCTTTGCAGTGGGAGCAACTGACATGGAATGAGCACCATAGAGATGCTTCCTGGAAAAAAAAAATGACATTTGCTCTTTGACTCTAGCCAAGGATGTGCGTACTTCCCAGCTTTTTACTCTCAAGCCCACTGCAAGTTCCCTTTCCCTCTGTGTCTCCTTCTTTACGTGGAAGAAAATCTCACCTGACAGTCTGACCATTTTCTGCCGAGCTGTCCAATTTAAGCCCAGAGATGTAAGGAAAGAAACAGAAATAGAAAATATGGGTCTAGTGCTTACTACGCCCTACAGGCCATGAGAAATATCAAAAGCATAAAACATGGTCCCCGATCTCACTCAAGGAGGTTACAATATACTTGAGTAAATTAAAAGCAAAATTAGAAAGCATTTGAACTACAGTTCAGGTCACTGCTAGAAGAAAGCCACGAGGCAGGAAGTGAATGGCTAGGAAATGATTGGGACAGGTTGTAACTGGTATTGAAAAATGTGCCTTTGTTCCCCTTTCAGGATGTGGGTCTGGTTTACCAAGTTGACCGATTTCAAAGAGAGGTGTTTGTGCCAAGGGCAGAAGGAAAATCTTTATATTTACGTCTGCCAAGGGATCAAAATTATGTCTCTTCTACCGAGACTGAGCCTGCTTTTGGCATCCAAACCTGGCTCTCTTTGGGACACACTGAAGGGAAGACCTTCTGGGAATTTGACAAAATGTAGTGAGAAGACCCATTTTTGTGTCCTCACAAACTCCAAAGGGAGGGAGAAAGTCAACAGCGCGTGGTACATCTGAAGGGATGGCATCCGTGTTTGGGGGAAAGGAGGAAGCAATAATGCCAATCTTGAAGCACAGAGTGGGCAGCGAATGTGGACACATTAATGGTGGTGTTGAATGGACACTGAGAAGTGTCCCAAGTTATGTGTGACTGTATGAACGCTCTGGAGGCTGTTGGGAGGAAAAGAGTCGAAATCAAGATGTCCCTAGAAAAGAATATAAAAAAAGAAGGTGTGTATATATATATAACTGAGTCACTTTCCTATACAGCAGAAATTAGCGCTACATTGTAAATCAACTGTACTTAAATGAAAAAAAAAAAAAGATATCCCTTCCCATCTCTTTGCCTGCACCGCTGATTAACCAGCACCCTTCCTTGTGGGTGAAGAATTTATAGGAGGATATATTTTCTTTTTTTTTTTTCTCCCATAAGTGTGTGTACTTTTTTAAACATCATGGTTACAAATGTATATATTATATTATGCACGTGTATATATAGTGGTGGTACAATGGAAAACTCAACTGATGTGGGGCCCCTTTGTGCTTATAAGCACATTAAAATACAGGGTTATAGACATATGCGCACACACACACACACACACACACACATGCACACAGTGCACAACCAAGCTCAAAAGAAAAATCTTTACGTACCAGAAACAAAGGAATGAGATATTCTCGTGGTACATTTCTGCTAAGGTGCCTGTGACATAGGGAGTAGGGATGGAGCCTAGGGCTTTAACATCATGTGGAGGCCCTGAGCTGTGCGAGGAGAGTAAAAAATGATACCGCTGCATAAATCTGAGAACTTCGATGAGCCTGGGAAAAGGAGACTAGACAAAACTGTCCATCAAAACAAAGAAAGTACAAGAGGCTTGCTGTCCATTTGGAACTTAGTGGAAAATTAAAATCCAAATGGAGATTATGGAGGTCTAAATGTATATTCCTTAAATAATATCATAATTATAGTCAAATTTATGTTATACAAAAACTGGTACTTTGAAAGCCCCTGAAGCCATGGCAGAAGCAAACCCAGAACTCCTCTGTAGGGACATGTCTTGGGAGACGCATGGGGTTTAGGGGGAGAACAGCTTGGCTGAAGATTAGCTCATAATCAAAAGTTACAAATATCCAAGGAAGTAATCCACCATGAGAGTCAGCACACACAGCAAAAGGAAGGATGGAAATTTCGAGAACTAAAGTGGCAGGGAGGGAGTCCTAGGCTGGCAATAATCTGAAAGACCATTGGTTTGAAATCATTAAATGTATAAACATTTTAAGTCATAACAGTAGAGTGGGACGTTATGCTAAAAAGAACAAGCAGAATTTTAAAAGAGCCAGATGAAAGTCACAATTAAAATAGATTCAAATTTTAAATGTAAAGCCCAATATTACTAATGAAGGAATCAATGAACTGGAAAATAGATCTGTAGGAATCTGCTAACTGTAGGATGGAACAATGAAGGAATGGAAAATACGAAAACCAATAGTCTAAAGGACAGAATGAGAAGATCTAGAATATCTTAAAGAAAATTTTCAGAAGAAATGGTAGGATTATCGTGTGTCTTTAGGGAACTGCACATTAAAACAGTGTAATAGCACTACGCACCTTATTGGAATGGTTACAATGCAAAACACTGACAACGCTCATCAATACTGGTGAGGAGGTGTGACACAACAGGACCCTCGTTTGTTGCTGGTGGGAATGTAAAATGGTACAGTTACTTTGGAAGACCATTTGGCAGGCTCCTACAAAGCTAAACAGGGTCTAATCCTACCATCCACTGATAATGTCCCTAGGTGCTTACTCAAATGAGTTGAAAACTCATGTCTGCAGAAAAACCTGCACATGAATATCTACAGAAGCTTTAGTCATAATTGCCCAAACTTGGAAGCAACTAAAATGTCCTTCAGTTGGCGAATGGATAAACAAACTGTCTACCCATGCAAAGGAAGAAGGTTCAGCGATTAAAATATCCATCAAGCCATGGAAGGATATAGAAGAAACTTAAATGCCTCTTGTTAAGAGAAAGAAACCAAGACAAATAAAAGTAACAAGGAGTTCCTGTCATGGCTCATCGGAAATGAATCTGACTAGTATCCATGAGGACACAGGTTTGATCCCTGGCCTCGCTCAGTGGGTTAAAGGATCTGGCGTTGCTGTGAGCTGTGGTGTAGGTAGCAGACACAGCTTGGATCTGGAGTTGCTGTGGCTTAGGCCAGCGGCTATAGCTCTGATTCGACTCCTACCCAGGGATCCTCCGTATGCTGTGGGTGCAGCTGTAAAAAGACAAAAAAAAAAAAAAGAGAGAGAGAGAGAAGCCTATCTAAAAAAGCTACACACTATACAGTTCCAACTGGATGATGTTCTGGAAAAGGCAAAACTGAAGAGACAGTTAAAGGATCAGTGGTTACTAGGAGTTAGGCTTTGGCGTGGAAAGGAGTGAGTAATTGGAGCACAGAGAATTTTTAGGGCAGTGAAACTATTCTGTATGATACCGTAATGGTAGATACCTGACATTAAGCATGGGAAAAACCCATGGAACCATACAGCACAAAGACTGAACCCTAATGTAAACTGTGGATTTCAGGTAATAATAATGTATTTGGCTCATAAATTATGAAATGTACTACACCAATGCCAGATGTTAACTGTGGAAAACAAGGGGAAAGGGAAGCGGGAGTATATGAGATATGTCTGTACTTTCTGCTCAGTTTCTCTCTAAATCTAAAACTATTCCAAAAATTGAGGTCTACTAATTACAAAAAAAAAAAAAAAAGACAACATGGGAAGGGTTAATAATCAAAGCAAGAATGGGTAACATTTTTCGAGAATTAGAGTTATGAGTCATCAGACTGAAGAATCCCACTGAGTCCAGAGCAGAACAGATAAAACACATCCACACCTAGATTCCATACCCAAGACCAAATGAAATTCTCAGAAGCAATTAGAGAGAAAAATATAGATTGCCTCGAAAGTAGTGATAGAGATTATGAGCTGACTTCTCGGTAATTACAATCCACATCAGAAGGATACTTAATAACGTCTTCAAAAAGTCAAGAAAAAATAATCGTCTACTTAGATTTCTCTGTTCAGCCAACACATGCAAGAGTGAGAACAAACCAAAAGCAACATCCATGAATTTCACAAAACTTAAAAAAGAGAGCAAGGTGAAAGCAGTAATTATGATCAATCTCTTCAAAAGAAAATCAAATAAAATTTCAAGTATTTATTTTTCTCTGAATGTCTCTTTTTATTGAAATATATAGTTGATTTATTATATTTAAGGTGTACAACATAGTGATTCAGTATTTTTATAGATTATACTTCACTTAAAGTTATTACAAAATAATGGCTATATTTTCCTGTGCTGTACATATATCCTTGTTGCTATTTTATACATAGTAATTTCTTAATCCCATACTTCTTTCATATCTTAGAGATCATGTGTATAAGCAACATAGTCATACTATTCATTTAACATAATATGCATATTCCTTGATTTTCACTGTTTTTAAAGGTCTAAATCATAGCCTAAGTGCAATGGTTTAGTGAATTGCTAGATAGTTGGTATAATTGACATTTAGACCAAAGAATTTCCTCCTAAATGGCAACTAGTTAAAATGCCTGATGAAGTAGAAAAGTGTTTAGTTCTCACAGGGCAATTCAGAGCCCGCTGGGTTTGCTTCTTCTCAATGAACACTTTGTGCCTTAAGCCCAGTACTTGGGTGACTTTTAGGAATAATCTTGGATGTTCTAAAGAAAGAAGAAATAAATATAATGAGGGATGACCATGTGCCAGGCACCATGGTAGGCACTCCTTTCATAACAACCCCGTGAAGGCTACTATTTAGGAGAACTTACCATGAGCCAGGCACTGCTTTTAGGAACTGTGCATATGTGAGTTCATTTGGTCCTCCCTAGAACTCGAGGAAGTATATGCTATTATTATACCCATTTCACAGACAGGATCACACAGCTGGTAAATGACAAAGTCATAACTGGAATGCATGCCTTTCTAATGGAGCCTGCTGCCAGCGTATCCCACGCTTCTGTTCCAAGTTTGGGTGGATGTTGGGTATGGGGATAAAGAAAAGCAGAGTGGGAAGAATTTAATAATGATGATAAAAAAAAAAAAAAACAGGGACTGTGCCAAATTCTCTCTATACCTAATCTCATTTCATCCTCCTACAATAGTTTTATATAGATGTTTTTGTCATCATTATCTTCACTCAACAAAATGAGAGAACACAGGCCAGGTGAGCTCGGTCACTTACCTCGAAGTTGCCCAGTTGTTAAGTCGCACGCATCTGACCCAGACACAGGGGTGTCTGCCCCATAGCACGTGCCTTTCTTCTCACTGCCTGTGGCTCTGTCTTCTGTGCAGGAGAGATGGAAGAGCTGGAGACCCTGTGGCTCACAGGGATCTGCCACAATGAGAAGAACGAGGTGATGAGCAGCCAGCTGGATATCGACAACATGGCAGGCGTGTTCTACATGCTGGCGGCCGCCATGGCCCTCAGCCTCCTCACCTTCATCTGGGAGCATCTCTTCTACTGGAAGCTGCGCTTCTGCTTCACGGGCGTGTGCTCCGACCGGCCAGGCCTGCTCTTCTCCATCAGCAGGGTCAGTACCCCTCAGCAGGCAGGTCCAGAAAAGCAGGGGGCTTCCGGAGAATCGGGGCTTCTTGTTTCCTGGGTGGGGGCGGGGGGCC
The DNA here is from genome assembly GCA_004024745.2 of Catagonus wagneri. Taxonomy (NCBI): domain Eukaryota; kingdom Metazoa; phylum Chordata; class Mammalia; order Artiodactyla; family Tayassuidae; genus Catagonus; species Catagonus wagneri. The sequence goes on from PVHT021183594.1 coordinate 1,300,250, forward strand.
TGCACGCCCTCCCCTCACTCATTAGCCCTTCTAGGACTTGTCGGAGGGCATCCAGGTTCTGTGTTCTTAAGGCAGACAACTGTGCAAGGCAGAGAGCGAGGGTGGTGAATCAGTCAGGCAGGCCAGGCATGAGAAAAATAGCACAGATGACATTAAAAAAAAATTGCAGCTGAATCTGGGTGTCAAGACGAGGGAAGGATGAAGGGACAGAGAACTGTGACGATGGCCAAAGCCCATCACACCCAAAGGAGGAGGTCGTCCTCCATGCCTGCTGAGTAAGGTCTTAGCAGAACGCAGGGCCAGTCTTATTAGGCCTTCCCATTTTCAAAAGAGAAGGCGGTCACTTGATTATATGTGAAACCTTTCAATTTTTAAATATTAGTAACTAATTCTATTGAAAAATAGAAAAACATCAAAACACATGGGCCAGGCAGCCAGTCTGTGGCTACCCTCACAAGTGTGAGATATGCTATGGGATGTTATTAAAATTCCTCTGCAGGGAGTTCTCCACTGTGGTGCAGTGGGAATCATTGGGTCTCTAGACCACTGGGACGCAGGTTTGACCGCCGCCAGGCACAGTGGGTTAAGGATCTGGCTTGCTGCAGCTGTGGCTTAGGTCACAACTGCAACTTGGATCTGATCCCTGGCCTGGGAACTCTGGCCGCCAAGAGAAAAAAAGGAAATTCCTCTGCAGGATGTTATGATGTTTGCATGCAGTCTGTCAGATCACAAATGGGAAAATGAAATCTATGCAAAGACGTGTTGGATGTGTGCACGCATCTTAACAAACCACAGGGGCACACGCAATGCAACAGAGCCTGAAATGACACGCAGATGTGAAGAACCAGTAGAAAATGCACACACATCAAACAGGAAACAAAGGACACATTCGACATGACATAAAGGACAGCACACAGTACACGTGCAACCCAAGGAAACCTCCTTTCATGCTACACAATACGGCCTGTGTGTGTTGCTCATCAATACAATGACTCATCAATAACAATGACAAAACTCATCAATAACAATGACAATCATAGGAAATGCTTATATTTGTGGGGCACGTGAATGTCCCAGGCACCAAATAAAGACTTTATACTCTTCATCTCATCTATCCTGCCAGCCAGTGCCTTGACGTGGGTACTGATACTGTCCCATAGTTGGGAACACTCAAAGTTATGAGGTTAGAGGAATTGCCCAAAGCTGCACAACCTTGGTGGAGCCAGGATTTGACTCTAGGTGGTTTAGTAACAGCCAGAGCCCACACTCACACAAGCAACAAACATCAAATACAAACAACACAAGAGATTTGATACAAATTAGACTGTATAATAACTGTACAATAACTGTGCAAAATTCATACACACTTACCTGGTTAACACAAGCTAGTCACACACTTGCATCACAGTAAAAGCACATACATGTCATTCACTCATCTTCCAACATCATCTGTCTACCTACCTGGCAGTCAGCCAGCCATCTGTCTATCCAGGCATCCAGGCACCCATTCATCCATCTGTCCATCCATCCATCTATCCACACATCCATCCATCCATCCATTCATCCATCCACACATCTATTTATCTAGCTTTTTCTCCCCTCAACTTGGAATTTTTTTTACTGTGAAAAAGTTCAACTAATTAGGATTTGAAACATGGTGAAAAAATATTTGGTTAGGAACGTCTAGTTTTATATGCTAGTGTTTATTGAGAAGACAAAGTCCTCATTTCAAAGGGGATGTGTGTATTCTAAGTATTTGGTGGTGTTAAAAGATCCAGAAGGTACACGTGGGCTTAGTCAGGAGGATTTATTTTCTCCATTCAGTGGCACTCTAAACTTGGGTTCTATGCAAATACATATTTCCTAATTAGCTCGATGGCATCTAAGCACACAGAGTGCTTAAAAATAACAACATGCATGCATATAGCTAGGTACCAAGCCAACTTTAAGCTAATTCTCCCTGCCAATTACTAAAGGCTTTCTATATCCAAATGATTCTGGCATCACTATGAGCAAATGCATGCTGTTGCCTTTTCTTGTAAATGCTGCTTGTTTTTGGAAGAGCGGGTCCCTCTGTCCAAGATACCATTAAGGAAGCCAAGTTGATAGGATTGTCATCATGAGGAATGGACTGAAACCCTCCCTCCCGTTCCAGGCATCTAGACTGGATAGGGAGGGCAGAGTTAACGTCCAAGACTGGAAAGCACTGTACTGTAAGATGTACACAGCGTGACTGTATGGTTTGGACATCCAGCAGCCCTAGAAGCAGTAAGGGGACACTGCTTCCTGGCAGGGGCTGGGGAACGAGACCATGCCAGACACAACTAAGGAGTGTTTAAGGAAAGGTAAGGAGTGGGAAGGTAGGAGGGCCTGATGCCAGATCAGCTGCCAGGAACCCTTCTCGTCCGGGCAGCCTGGGGCTGAGACGGTCAGAGCAAGAGAAGCCCAAAGGCACTGCTGAAGGCTTTTCTATTTACGGTTCCTTGAAGGAGCCGAGACGGACTGGAAAACCACAAGAACACAGCAGCAGTGCGAACGGGTCGAGGCGGTCACAGTTATGTGAGCCTCCCTGCGGCTTCAGAGCGCCCACCGTGGGGAAGCCACAGAGCCGCTATTATCAGAGTCCACAGTTCCTCACACACACTCCCCGCGGGTTTATGCCAAAGTCGGCAGCAGCCCCCACATCCTTTTACCAGCTCCTTTTCGGCGGCACCCTCTCAGCCTGGGGAAGACCAGATCAGGTCCCGCAGCCTGGTTCTGATTGTTCCCCAAATCCGGGGCTGGAGAGAGGAGAGGAGCGGCTCAGATCACCCTGCCTCTGACGTGCTTTCACCTCCTATTGAGAGCTCTTCCCCTGAGGCACTTAAACAGTAAAAATAGACAGTTATTTTTAAGAAAGTCGCGTGAAAAACAAGAGATGTATGGATGGGGATGCTTGTATTTGAACTACCCAGGAGTTTCAGCCACTCAGTTCCCTGGACGGATTTAATGGATGGATTTAAATGAAGCATCACTGCGTCATCAGGACTGTCCCCCTAGTAGCTGACTGCCTATGCTGACCAAACACACAGCCACAAACACAAAGAACATCTATACTGAGTGCATAAGTGAAAAGGCCAAGAAGGGAGCTCCGGGGGTTCAAACCTTGTCAAGTCTGTCTGTCCCACCATCACTATCCATCTGGATTGACCACACGTGGGTCTCGTCTCTTTTGGGGAGGGGGGTGGGAAGAGACTATTCTAGATTTGTTTTTATTTGAAGTATAATTGACTTATAATATTATCTTCCAGGGGTACTACCTAATAATTCAAAAATTTTATCTGCTCTAAAATAATCACCACAAAAAGTCTAGTTACCATCTGTCACCGTACAAAGTTATTAGACTATTACTGAGTGTATTTAATACATGGTACATTGTATCCCTATGATTTATCTTATAACTGGAAGTTTTTACCTCGTAATCCCCTTCACCTGTGTCACACATCCGTCTAACCCCCTCCACAGTTTGTTCTCTGTATCTAATGAGTCTGTTTTTGTTCTGTTATGTGTGTTCATTTGTTTTGTTTCTTAGATTCCCCGTGTGAGTGAAACCATACGGTATTTGTCTTTCTCTGTCTGACTTATCTCAGTTAGCATAATATACTCTAGGTCCATCCGTGTTGTCACAAGTGGCAAGAGTTCATTCTTTTTTTGGACTGAGTAATATTCCTGTGTGTGTGTGTGTGTGTGTGTGTGTGTGTGTGTACGTGTGTGTACATTGCACATCTTCTTGTCTGTTCCTCTATCTGTGGGCACTTTAGTTGCTTCCCTGTCTTGGCTTCTGTAAATAATGGTGCGATGAACATCGAAGTGCATATTATCTTTCTTTTTTTTTAGTGGTTTTCTTTTTTTGGGTAAATATTGGGTCTCATGCCTTGATTGATAGCTTCAGGGTGTGGATAGGAATAATTCCACCCCAGATTAATAACAGGTGATCCTTTTATGCTGACTTAGTTTGTCTGTCAGTTTGACTCTCTGGTATCTGAAGTCCAAAGATGATCCCAGAGACATTAGTAAAGAATGAGCCAGTGACCTGGGTGTTGAAAGGGTCAATCATAGCCTTACACGCCAGTTGGGAGGTACTGAGACCTTTCTAGTTGTATGAGGATTAGTTGATATTTTTTTTCCTCAAACTTCATGTATGATTATTTGCAAAAGCATCAGATAATCTTGATAATCTAAATAAGTCAGATAATCCAAAAGTGCCAGAGATTTGAGATAAGCCTGAGGCTTTGACGCTGGCCTCATACATTTAAGAACATCAGGATTCAGATTGGATTTCACTATTTCTCCAGGGCTTCTACAAGAAGGTCATGTCTCACCTTCGCAGGTACAGTTCAGGTGCGACGTGGTTTCCCGTCCTTGCTGCTGCTGATGGCGCTTTATGTTACTCCCACAGGGCATTTACAGCTGCATCCACGGAGTGCACATTGAAGAAAAGAAGAAGTCTCCAGACTTCAATCTGACTGGATCCCAGAGCAACATGTTGAAACTCCTTCGATCAGCCAAAAACATCTCCAACATGTCCAACATGAACTCCTCAAGAATGGACTCCCCTAAGAGAGCTGCTGACTTCATCCAAAGAGGCTCCCTCATCATGGACATGGTACCAGATAAGGGGAATTTGATCTATTCCGACAACAGGTCCTTTCAGGGGAAAGACAGCATTTTTGGGGACAACATGAATGAACTCCAGACCTTTGTGGCCAATAGGCACAAGGACAACCTCAACAACTACGTGTTTCAGGGACAGCACCCCCTGACTCTCAACGAGTCCAATCCGAACACAGTGGAGGTGGCCGTGAGCACAGAATCCAAAGGGAATTCCAGGCCCCGGCAGCTCTGGAAGAAATCCATGGAATCTCTGCGCCAAGATTCACTGACCCAGAACCCGGTCTCCCAGAGGGAGGAGGGGAGCGTGGAAAATAGGACCCACTCCCTAAAGAGTCCCAGGTACCTTCCAGAAGAGGTGGCCCACTCGGACATCTCGGAAACCTCAAGCCGGGCCCCATGCCACCGGGAACCCAACAACAATAAGAACCACAAGGCCAAGGACAACTTCAAAAGGTCGATAGCCTCCAAGTACCCCAAAGACTGCAGCGAGGTTGAGCGCTCCTACCTGAAAACCAAAGCAAGCTCCCCCAGGGACAAGATCTACACCATAGATGGTGAGAAGGAGCCCAGCTTCCACCTGGACCCTCCACAGTTTGTTGAAAACATGGCCCTGCCCGAGAACGTGGACTTCCCAGATGCCTACCAGGACCCCAGTGAAAGCTTCCGCAAGGGGGACTCCACGCTACCCATGAACAGGAACCCCCTGCACAATGAAGACGGGCCCCCCAACAACGAGCAGTATAAACTCTACTCCAAGCACTTCACCTTGAAAGACAAGAGCTCCCCTCACAGCGAGGGCAGCGACCGTTACCGGCCCAACTCCACGCACTGCAGGAGCTGCCTGTCGAACCTGCCCACCTATTCAGGCCATTTCACCATGCGGTCCCCCTTCAAATGCGATGCCTGCCTGCGGATGGGAAACCTCTACGACATCGATGAAGACCAGATGCTTCAGGAGACAGGTAACCCAGCCACCCAGGAGGAGGTCTACCAGCAGGACTGGGCACAGAACAACGCCCTCCAGTTCCCAAAGAACAAGCTGAGGATTAGCCGTCAGCATTCCTACGACAACATGCTCGACAAACCCAGGGAGCTAGACCTTAGCAGGCCCTCCCGGAGCATAAGCCTCAAGGACAGGGAACGGCTTCTGGAGGGAAACTTGTACGGGAGTCTCTTTAGCGTCCCCTCAAGCAAACTCTCGGGGAACAGAGGCTCCCTGTTCCCCCAGGGTCTGGAGGTCAGCAAACGGAGCAAGTCTCTCTTGCCGGACCACACCTCCGACAACCCTTTCCTCCACTCCCATGGGGATGACCAGCGCTTAGTTATTGGGAGGTGCCCCTCGGACCCTTATAAACACTCGCTGCCGTCCCAGGCAGTGAATGACAGCTATCTCCGATCGTCCTTGAGGTCGACGGCGTCATACTGTTCCAGGGACAGTAGAGGCCACAGCGATGTGTATATTTCGGAGCATGTCATGCCTTATGCTGCAAATAAGAATAATATGTACTCTGCCCCCAGGGTTTTAAATTCCTGCAGCAATAGACGCGTGTACAAGAAAATGCCTAGTATTGAATCTGATGTTTAAAACCTTCCATTAATGTTTTATCTATAGGGAAACATACGTAATGGCCAGCGTTCCGGAGGGTAGATGTTGGAGGTCCAATAGTGCCCTGCAAAGAGGAAGAGGATTTAGGAAGGTATTTTTCTGTTGGTTCTTTTGCACATGGCTCCATGCCATAGTCTTCCACTCAAGGAGTCTTGTGAGGTGTGTACTGAGCACGGCAGATACCAGATAGGTGAGTCCTTAACCAAATATAAGTAAATAAAAGGGCAAGTCTCCCGGGCACACCCGCTAGGCATGTTGGCAATAATGAAGCCGATGGTGATGTTATGATTTCCTATATTCCAAATTCCATTAAGACCAGTCCGCCATGTAATTTCCTCATCAGAAACGCCTAACGGTTTCTCTAATACAGACTAAGCAATATGGTATGCATGTAACTCTGACACAGACAAAATAAACCAAGAATGCATTTGCACTGTAGTGAGATTGACCTGTGCAAGAGATTAGGAAGTTTGGCTTTATATCCGTTTCAGCTTTATTGTTATGCCTTCCATCACCACCCAGGCCCAACCCCAGAACTCCAGGGTCCCCCAAAAAATAGCAAATCCGTGTGTTCGTGGTCACTATGCTACCTTCATTGTAGTCCATTTCCAAGATACACCTGGAGTAAAAGACCAGAAAGGCCCTCAGGCAGAGAGCTACAAGAATCTCTTTGGATGTCAATTTGTGTATTTCGCAGACACTCTCTCACCTTTGGCTTCGATGGTCTTGTTCAGAGCTGCTTAAACTCACACATTTGTGTCCTCGATATCGTAAGTGTGGATCTTCTGTCTATGACACTGCAGCCGTTGTAGTTTATCCCGAAGACTCCTGTGTACGTAAGTTTGCATTTCCCCCTTCTGGTGATGACTCAGGGTTGTATAGTATCTGTTAACCTTCCCTTCCCATAATAACCATAATGCGTCCAGTCCCCAAATCACCACGGTGGCGTTTAATTCAGTGTGTGTCACCATTCCCAGCACTGTGAACGCGGTGGCTCATGTTAGCAGCTGTATGTGTACTGAGATTTGTAAGAAGGGCAGTGCCATCTGTCTGCTGAAGGCCAGTACGGCTTCAGGGTTGTATTCTATAATGTCCTAAAGTTCAGTTGGACCCTCGTCCCCTACCCCAACCCCTTCAAAACATGAGAAACACTCAGGCATCTGCCCTGAACATCCTCAAAAGTTCAGATAAACTTCAGTGGGAAAAGTGATTTCTCTCTTCTGAAACAATCATTCTGTTGGAGGCAGACAGCCTCACTAGCAACAACAGAGAAGATGAAAAATTCCTCAAGGCATTTGTCATTTCTGAGTCACCTCCATTATCCGATTCTTACTCTACTCAAACCTGTGCATAAATAATATAAAATGACATGATTCAGTTAAATATTGGGGGAAGAGTGGGGAATGTTTATGTGTGGGAAGCTCTCAGCACAGTGCCTCGTACATGCAGTGTGCCCACCCCTCCCCCCTAATCAAACGTAGTCATTATGTTATGACACTTCATCAGACAAGTTTAAAAACTACGAGAAAAACCACAAACAATATTAAACATTTTACATAGTAGTTTTAACCTAGTAATTAGTGTGTTTTATATACATGAATATCCCTGAATGTTTGAGGAAAGTAGCCACTAGTTTTGCAGAGTTCCTGGGTCTGTTTGAGTGTCCTGTTACAGAAGCCCTATGCTAATGTCAACTAGTTGACCATTTCCTGGTTTCCTCCTGTGTTTTGCTCTGGGTTCTTGGAGGAGGGGACAGAACCAGAACCAGCAGGTTGAAACGTTATCCTGTTTGTTTTAGTCGTGGTGTGTTCTGTTTTGTAGGTAGTGTTTTCCTGAGTGGGCAGGTGCCAGGAATAATTCTCTTAGAGCCTGAAGATTCATTGAATGGCTCCGTCTTTGGGAAAGTGTATCTAACCTATAATATCCCTATAGTGAAGAAAAGTGGCTGCCATAAAGTTCAGGGTCACTGGTGGAGAGGCGGAGGGAGGCAGTGAGTGACAAAGTCTGTTATCTTTGAGGTTGAAAGGCAGAAGGGGCTAAGTGCTGGAGATGTACTTGAATGTTGCATTGTATTTCTTGGATGTTGCACCTTTGCTGCCTCAGGACCCAACAATGGAGGAGTCTCCATTGAAGGACCCAGAATAGTCCCTTCCCCACCCCTCCCCCTGCAATTTCTAATCTTCAGCACACCCATGACTGTCTCCCTTTTTTTGAACTTTCTGCCTTTGCCCTTCCACTGCACTGTAGACCTGTACTCCCCACATCCCACCCAGGATCACCTCCATTTCCTCAAAAGACTGGAGCATCTTAACATGAAATGAACTGAAAAGTCTCCCCAGAATACAGAGCAGTGGTGTGTCCAAAGAGGCCGTCTGTCTTTCTCCAGTGTCCTCAAAATCAGAGAGCTGCCAAAGGTGGCAAAGATCTCCAGGGAGAGAGAGAATTACATTTGGCATGATCCCGTAGATCAGAAAGCCTTCTAACAACAGTATTAGCTCTGCTGTTAACCCCATATGCCTCTGGGTATAGAAACTTGAAAATATGGCTTTGGGAAGAACCAACAGTAATGTAGCGGAAAAAGTATATACTTCCTTTAAGACCCAAAATGTTTTAAAAATAAATAACTAGATTTGGATGCTGCAGAATAAATACATCATGTTCCTTCCTCCACAAATTTGCTGACCCTTGCTAGTGATGATCCCAGACCTAAGACAATTGACCACTGATCACATTGTCGCTTTCCAAGTGAAAGTTAACTGCTGCTGAGCTCTTCACAGGTAACCGGAGTCATTTCAGTTCTTTGGAGAAAGAGTAGCAGGAATACAGCATCCAACAGTCAGTCACACCCACAGTACAGGAAGGGCCAAGATTTAAATAGGAAGCCCTGAACGATGGATCCATTACAGAAAGTTCCTCGGACACATCTTGGCTCTGAGTTCTTAGATTTGTGGATGCCAAAGACTCAGAATCTCTGAACCCAAACACGTGCCTGCGTTTTGTCTGACTCAAGTCAGAGCTGGCATCCATAGTCATATTAGGACACACATGCAACCAACTTAAAATGTTCTGTGTAAGAGGACAGTATTTTAGGATGCCTGTTCTACTCTGGGAGACCTTTGGAGTTCTAGAAAATTGTTTCCATCATCCTTATGCCTGCAGGTTCTGAGGCCGTCTCTGGCTTCAAAGTTCTGAGAAAGGAATCATCAGTGGGTTTGCTTTCTCGCCAGCAAGGCTTCCATGAAAGGTGCAGGGTTATAATCGCCTTACTCAGTACCCGTCTCTCCTTTACAAATCTCACTGTGTTTTAACCCCCGCCCCCGAACCATGAGCCGGCACCTCATGGTTTATACCCAGTTTTCTCTTCCCTATTTCATAAGGTGCCTGAGAAGTGTTCACACTTGGCTTTTTCTGATGAGCGCATTAAAATTCACCCACTGCAGCAAAATCAGCCAGATCAATTCATGCTTATTTTCAGGGGAGAAAAAAGAAAATTACACCTTGTTTACAAATGAAATAGTTTCACTTAAATGGGACTCTCGCCAAGGCAGTTAATTAGTCAAAAGATCCACGGCAGCCAGGCAGTCAGGCATTGTTTATTCTTTTTGATATGTCTACCACTGATGTGTATTTAATATTCTGCATCCTTCTCGGGAAATGACAAGTGCCCTGAATTCTTTTCAAATGGAATTGCTAATGAAAAAGAAAAAAAAAGTTGATGTTAATTAAATGATGATTAAAAATTTATCTCCTTTAAACCTAAAAAGTGCAGCCTTAATAATCAGTTGTCATATAAATAAATACCTGCACTGAAATCCCTCGTGGCTTAAGACCTAAATAAATACTGATTTGGGAAACCTAAATATCTTTCAGAAGAGCTGAATATATTCGTTAACTTTATACACACCCCTGTACTGTACTGTACTGTTTCTTTGTGCGTAGCTGCCGTGTATGAATTCTTGAAAGGGGGACATGAGCTGTTTCTGAAATAGAGGCTGTGTGTATTAAGCATGGCTAGAATAGATGTAGTTGGACTTAAAGGAAAACGACAGCAACAACAGAAAGCAAAACCAAGTAGGTGAAAGCTAAACTCATTGGTTGGTATTTAATAGGCATTAAAGGTACTGCATAAAGGCGATTTTCCTTCCAAAAGCAGCGTTTATTGTCACTTGAGACAAAATTAGACCTTTCTGGATACCCCACCTTCTTGTGGTAACAGGGTTGCAAATGCTTAATGAGAGGTTATGTGGGGGTCTCTACCTGACAGGATCTCCCACTATGCAGCTGCCCTTTTCCATTCAGTCCCTTTCCCTGGTTCCATGTGCATATCTAATTGTCTTGGGGGAGGTCAGCTTGCCACTTGATGGGAGATGATCATGTGCACTTAACCTGTGAATATAAATGCTCGTGTACACATGTAGATACTATACATGCTTGATTTCTACAACTCACACGTAAGTGTATTCTCCAAATAGAATTGTATATAATGTAAAGTTTATGTTAAAATTTAAATGGTGGTAATGGTATTAACACATGGGAAACCCATTCTGGTTATTGATGGGATGATATTTATGTCAAGAGGGCGCTATTTAAAAAAAAAAAAAATTCAGTTCTAGGGAGAATAACAGAGCCCAAAGTGGAATTTGGGTGTTGCAGTTCTTGGCCCTTTCTTTTAAAAAATGAAAAAAACCTGGGGTTAGGGATGTGGGAAGGATTCAGCTCACTTTTACTCTTGAAGACAGTCCTGATACCAACATGTGTATAATCTCTGAAAACCCATCAAAGGGCACATTTCCTGTTTAAGTTCCTTCTCCTCCTCCTCAGCCCACACTCTTCCTGTGCTGCCCGGAAGTACTCAGTACAGTGTCAGCTAATGGTGCCTGCCCAGAGGGTTGTCAGAAGAGCAGAACTTAGAGAACTACCCCTGAGGTTTGGGAGGAGGGGAAGGGAGATGGGAAAATTCAGAGAAAATGAAGTTGCAAAGGGGCAGTGGTAATCTGTCTAAGATTGTCAGGTTGACAGTAGCAGATCCAGGTCTAGAACCAGAGACTTTCCGGTCCAGTTCCTAGCTTGTTCCCCTTTCCAGGTAATTCATTCCTAGGTTTCTCTCAAGGGTGCTCTCCTGAGTGCCCCTGTGATCAGAGCCAGAGACCCCACAGGACAGACCTGGCTGTCTTTGCCTCTTGCCTATGCAGACCCAGATATCCCTCTTTGAATCTGGTTTTCCTTTAACCCCCCCAGCAGTCCCTGCCTCCAGAGTCCTGGAGAAGAGAAACCTTTTTCCAGGGATCTATTTCCTGGAAAGAGTTAATGACCTTGAACCAAAGATGAAAGCTGGCAGTGATCACTGAGATTGTATTGTTATATTTCTCATCAGCCAAGGGTGAACAAAGGACACTGACTGGCTGACAGAACCTGACACGATCCACTCTTCTTTTAAGGTCATGAGGGGGTTGGGGAGATACAGAGGGAAGAGAAAGTACAAACTCTTCCCATAAGTAGTGTATGGTCTAAAACTTCAGTTCCCTAACTCAAAAGATAACCAAAGACCCAGGAAACACAAATAGAGACTGAATGAAAAAACTGGAAATAATAAAATTTTTTCAGGGAATAAAAATGTATCTGATTCCACAAGCAAGCAGGCAATCCCTTCCCTAGACTTGCTTCTAAGTCACTTTAGAGAATATAGTTGTTGCTCCTGGAGGTACCTTTGATTATTTCAACCCTCAGAGGACGGTACTTAGAGAACCGGGAGCATCAGATCAGGTGAACAATTTTGCCCATCTCTGTTTTTGCACAGGCAGGCTTGGATCTAGTTCCACTCAGTTCTCCAGCCCCTGCCAAATCATGCCTCCTTCCAGCTCTACTTTATGACATGCGCGTCAAGAAAAGGTTGGGGGAACACTTCTCGAAGGATTAGAAAATAGGCCGTGATGTAAAAAGACTATTTCCCAAAGGTCTTTTTTGTTTGGTTGGTTTGGGTTTTGACTTGTGAAGAATACTTTGGATCGTTCAGGGTATAAATGTATCAGGGAAGGAGTAGAGAGCATGCGTGTTGAATCCCAAGTGCCTAATGTTGTGGCTGGCAAAGGGAACCCATCAGGTGCCCAGGGAGAAAATGGGACAAGGAAGAGGCCAAAGGAATCCAGGTGTATTTCAGGAAGATGGTAGCATGGAGAGGGAGCCTATTTTTTTCTCTGTCCATCCTATTCTGTGCATCACTGGCACGTTGGATTCTCTGTATATCCCAAGGACGTGGCTCAAATCGGTATCTGTATTTGGAAGTATCAATATACATCTACATTGAGTATAGACAGTATTCCAGGCATGTCCTAGAATGCTACCCTCAAAATAACCTTAGGATGTAAGTATGATTGCTCCCATTTTACAGGTAAGGAAACTGAGGCTTGGTTTCAGCCTCATCAGCCACAAGAATTTGTTAATAAATCCATAATGTTAGGCATATTCTTGAAGTGCCCGATCTCCTCCGGGGAGGTCAGAATAGAAGTCAGGAAAAGAGCCAATGCTGTGTTGAGGTCCCTGGGGCTCTCTCTTAAGCTGCAGCCCCTGTAGTGAGGAAGTTTGTTAGTGTCCCACCCCTCGTTGTCTGGTTTGGGATGTGTCGAGAACTCCCGGGATCCCACCTCTGTTCATGGTCCCTTCTGAGACTTGAATGCTTTCTGTGTCTCTCCCTAGTATGTTTGCACTCAGCACTTACTTTTTCAGTTCCTAGGGAGTTATTTTCTCTATCTAGCATGTGCCTAATCTTAAATATCCCCTTCCTAATCTCTCTTCTTTTTCTTACTAGACATCAGGGATAATTCCATTAAACATATGCAAATAATATGCTCTCACATGTGTGTGGGCGCACACACACACACACACACACACACACACACACACACACACTGCCTTGTGACCCCTGTTAAAGCTCTCCTAAACGTGGTGGTCCATTTTCAGAAAGGGCATGCTCTGCAGTGACTGTCCCTTCTGTGGGTGGTCTTTCCCAGGCACACAGAACAAGGTTCGGAGGTGTGACAGGGGATAGGAAATTGAGTTTTTGCATAAATAATTCAGAGCTTTGGTGGTCAGTATGACCGAGAGCCAGCTATTAAGGTTTTTTTTCCTCCTCTTCTTGGTCTGTTCTATTTTTTCAAATTAGCTTAGAGATACTTTCTTGGTCAGTGACATCAAGAGAATGCTTGTTTGGTTTGTCTCATTCAAGAGCATCAAATTGGAATATTTCCACCAGGCTTTCGAAGAGCCCAGAATGCATCCTGAATAATGCTTCGTGTAGGCAATGACCCTGAGACAGTAATGCATTCCTTTCTTGAAACATCCCACCACCACCACCACCATGTTCTAAGCCACACCTCTCTCTCCTGGCATTTTACTTACTGTAAGGTGGGGCACATTGGAACCATTTTTAGATGAGGAAACCGAGTGAGGTTTGAAGGAGTGTTTTTCTGAGAGGTTCTGTGAACCAATCCTTCTGAAGGGTCATTTAAGTTATTGTTGTCCAAGTCCCTGACAAGTTCTCTAGCCCCTTTCATCTTTCAAGCTGGCAGTAAAAAGTGGCTTGAGACAGAAGGGTTATTATTATTCAATAGCGAGTTGCAATCCTGTTGTGGGGTCTACAAGTGCATGAAAACGTTCTCCCAGGGATGTTGTGCTTTGCAGAAACTGGAACACTCAAAAGAATAATTGGGCCAGTGGCATCTCTTCACTGGGGCCATATTTCAAAGCACACAACACTCCAGGGGAGCAAGAACTAACTTGTTGAAAACAGAGTCATTTCTCAGATTAACTTCCTCCAGTCAGGTGACAGTGGCATTTGAAAGCAAACAAGGCAACACAAAGATTATCATTCATAAATCCCTCTTACGTACCTCATTTGTGAAATAATATGTTTGCATTTTTGCAGTTCTGAGAATGTTCCTCATTAGCGGTAGCCCTGGGTCATAACCTCTTCCAGTTAATTCTCTCTCACACCTTTGGGAAGGATTTAAGATGAGCCTTCAAAAGGGTATTAATATAACACGTAGCCAATACCACAGCTGCCTTTTAAATTAATAAGGTTAATTGTTCTCCAACAAACATAAGTTTGTCTTTGGCATTTTAAATGCTTCTCATTGATCTGACATTTTGCTGTTTCAAGCTTTTAAAGGGCTCAAATCAAAGACTATTGATAGTTGAGCAAATAGTGAGGGTCCAGAAACATAAAAACATTGTCAGGTTTTCCATGAAAAACAATCATAGCCTTTTGAATTCGATTAAGGTTTTTACATTAGCCATCTAAGGCTTATTGAATTATTTCTATTCTCAGTTAAGCTAATTCAAATAAATGAACAGTATTGATGTTTTAAACCTATTTTATTTTTTAAAAAATCTTTAGTTTATTAGGTTTGCAGACACAGCTCTGGGGCCATGACCACTAAGTAAATGTTCAGGTTAGAAATTAGAGATTCAGACGACTGTTGGGGGTCAGATTCAGGTGATCATCTTTGAAAATCCTGATGGATTTGGGAAGATGAAAGTGGCTCTTGTAACCTTTATGTTTCCCAAATTTTTCCCTAGGAAAAGATGGCAATTATCTATTTTTTTTCAAATAAGAGATAAGGTCAAGAATAACATCTTCATAGAAAATTCAGAAAAACTACTTGATGCAACTAATTACATGGCTAGATGTGGCTCAGAGGCCTTCCAAGCCACAGGGTCCCCAAAGATTTCTTTATCAGTTATTTTTAACTATGAACCTTAATCTTGTCCATTCCTACTAAAACAAATTTAAAAGCCTAGACTTTCTGAATTACTTAGTCTGATTAATTCACTGCAACTTATCACAATAGAGTGTTTGTGCATATGTTTACATATAGTATATATATTTCAAGCTGAATATTCAGAAAGAATTGGGTGAGTTCGTTGGTGGCTTTGAATAAGAAATAGATCCTAAAAAATCGTGGCCTTCTCAGACAGAAAAAGAGGGTAAACTATTCATCTTTCACTTGTGTTATAAGACGCGTCGCATAATACACAAGCTGGTCATTACCAACAAGAAAGTAATTGAATGAAGCAGCTTTAGAGGTCCATGTCTGAGTTCATTTTTAACTCAGTATGGATGGGATTGAACTTCGTATGCAGAGGGTTTCCGTTCACAGCTACATTCAAACACAGTCTAAAACCCACATCAGAACTGGCTTGATCTCTTGTATGGTGGAGCCCAAAGCAAGCTGTGTTCTCTACTCAGTGGTTTCCATTTGGGAATAAGATGTTCACTTACCAACCGCAGCAGTTTATACCTGTCATGTTTTAATCCACTGCATGAGGAAGTGCTAATAACTGTATTAAATATTTCCAAGCATAGCTACAAAATTACATGTTTGCTTAACACCTTTCTATGATAGAGGAAGTATATACTATGGTTGTCTTCTTGTAGTATGTCTTTTCTTTTTGTTCAACGTGTTATCAACTGTTTTAAGGAATGGGGTTTGAAATGTGTGTGCAAACTGATATGTACATAACTCCCGAGGCAACAAAAGTGCCCAGTCATATGGTGTAAAAATGTAAATACAGGAAAATTTCATTTTTCTAATAAAGATAATTTCTGCCAATTGATATGAAAATGAGAAACGGAGTTGTGGTCTTTGTTGTTGCTGCTGCTGTGGTTATAGGCGTCACTAACGTTTTGGGTGGGCTTCGTATTTGTAGAAAGAGGCAGTTCAGTTGGTTTTACCACTTTGTGCAATGGAGGAGTGGCGAGGAAAGGGTGGAATTGGGAAGAATCCAAGATTTGGCTTCAGGATTTTAGTAGCGAGCTTTGCAACTGTCCCTTACCTGGATCTCATCTTCCTGTGAGGTTCTCACACTTGCAGCCTTCTCACTGATCATGTTGAACTTCATCAAACCCTGTGACTTTTGATTCTGGAAAAAAAAAAGGTGATGGTTAAAGACCTCCTCTCCTTTTTGTATCACAGGCAATAGCTGACTGCAAAGAACTACCCTTCCCCACATGACTTCAGTATGACTCTCGGACACCCTCTTCATTTCTCTACGCCAAGGCCAGACACAGACCCTCCAGATTCCTAGTATTTGCCTCAGAAATGATTAGTCGACCTTCTTGTTCCCACTGGTGAATCAGAACAAAATGCTTGTTGACCAGCCAGAGCACACAGCCTCCTCCTGGGAACAGGCTGGCCTCAGATTCTGGGATCTGCTGCTGTCTACTCACACGCCTCCCATTCATCTCAGGTCCCCAAGCCATGTTCTTTGGTTTTGTTTACTGCTTCCTATAAAAGAAGCACTCATCTTACCTAACCCTTGAGATGCAGATCTTATAGTCAAGTGCATTCTCTATTTGAATAGTCCTCCTTCCCTGTTTCAATAGTCCTTTGCTCCTCCTTGAAATAATTTTTCCCTTCCTTCCTGCCTTCCTTCCTTCCCTCCTTCCTTCCTTCTTTCCTCCCTTCCTTCCTCCCTCCCTTCCTTTCTCCCTCTCTTTCTTTTATTTCCCCCTTACTTTTTTGGCCATGCCATGGCATGCAAAAGTTGCCAGGCCAGGGACTGAACCTGCACCACAGCAGTGACAATGCCAGATCCTTAACCTGCTAAGCCACCAGCGAACTCCCTGAGATACTTTTTCTGAATAAAGTCTCCCCTTCCTAAATCTAGATATGATTTTTATTCAACAGATCTCATCTCTAGATAAAATGAACATTTCTAAAACCAAAATCTGACCATATCCATTCTAACTCTCCTTTACTGAAAACCTCCAGTTTCAAAATATGACCCCCAGGAAAAGCGTGGACTCCAGAACCCAGCACACAAAGACTTCCAGTCCCCAGACTCCTCACCACCACGTGCATGAAGCTGTACCTGCACCTACGGTCTTGCTGCTCTTCTCCAAGGACATCGTGAGCTCCCCTGGGCTCATGCCTTCACTTAACGCTATTCTTTCTCTCTGGAATGCTGGTCTCCTCCTTGTCTCCTGGTCAACTCTTAATCCTCCTTCAAATTGTATCACCCATAGAAGGCTCTTCTTAGTCTTTCCAAGCTCTCCCCCAGCAAAAGAGTTAACAGTTGACTTCTCCATGATCTAGCCCTATCAAAATGTTTAGCAGGCTTTACTAACCTTTTTAGCACATGCTATCTCTCCTTAGAATGTGAGCTTTTCCAGGGCAAGGGCCATGTGATTTTTCATCTTTCAGTCCTAGCACCCAGCCCAGCATCTGACCCAAAAGTGGGTATTTTTGGATGGGTAGGAGAATTAGCTAGTTGGAAGAGTGGGTGGCTGGTGGGTGAGTAAATGGCTGAATGGGCATATAGATAAAGTAGGTGCCTTGAAATCTGTTCTTCATTTACTTCACTTTCTACCTTACCTACTGTATTTTACCCGGACCTTTGACTATAAGTGCTACCAATTACCCCCAGATTTTTATATTTGAGTTCAATCTCCCCTGTAAATTCTAGACTTACGTGTCCATGTCTATATTTTGTAACTCTACCTAGAGATCTTAAAGACATCCAAATCCCCAAATGCCTTAAAAAGTATATTGGTTGGCATTTCTGTTGTGGCTCAGTGGGTTAAGAACCTGGCTTTGTCTCTGTGAAGATGCGGGTTCGATCCAGAGGGTTAAGGATCTGGCTTTGCTACAAGATGTGGCATAGGTTGCAGATGTGGCTTGGATCCAATGTTGCTGTGGTGGTGCAGCTCAGATGAGACCCCTAGCCAGGGAATTTCCACATGCTGCAGGTGTGGCCATCAAGAAAGAAAAGAAAGGAAAAAGTATATTGAAAAGAAAGAAAATCTTACCCTCCCCCAGTGCTCCCTAACTCAGGAAACGGCACTGCCACCGACTGGACTTCTTGGGCAAATTACCTATTGGTCATCCTTCTCTCTTCTTTCATCCCTGTCCCACTCCTTACATTCAGTCCATCCACCAGCTATATCCGCTTGACCTTTAAAATACATTCAGGATCCATCTGCTGCGTGTCACTTCTGCTTAGACCATCACCTCCCATTTATACAAATGCAACTGCCTTCCAACCTGTCCACCCACTTCCCGTTTTGCCTCCATGTTTCCATTCTCCAGACAGAAGCCAATCTAATTAAAGACATTAATTAGATTGTATCCCTCACCTGGTCTCAAGCCTTTCCTTTACCATCAAAATAAAATCAAAATTCTTTCCAACTCTAACTCCATGTCCCAAACTCTTACATTATAGTACATGCTCCAAGAAAAAGAACAAATGTTTCCTTTTGCTGTTGCCTCATTCCCTGTCCTTGGAGCCGCTCCTCATCCCTAGCCTTTTCTCCTTGTTTGGAGCAGCCAGAGATGGGCCATTTCCAACACATTTTCCAATAACTGAAGTGGCACTGCCATGAAACTAATCAGCAATTTGTGAGATGCCTTTATATCCATGTAGCCCCACTTGGGGGCCTAATTATTTCCTAATTAGGATGGGATTTAGACTTGGGACTTGGGACTTGGGGCATTTGCCTCTGCCAGTGATGTGGCTATCCAGAATGGTTCAGTTCTTTTTTTTTTTTTCTCTGCCAAGATTCTACTGGCTGAAGCCAGATGACCAGATAGCCAAGCAAACTTAATTAACAGACAGTTCTGGTCCTGTGGGAGGGAAAAGCTCTCACCGGTCAAATTTTCTGTCATTCTGAGGATAAAACCAAATATGTTTCTCTTGGAATACCTTGTAGTCAGTCTTCTGCTAAACAAATGGAGTTGGTGGGGAGTGGAGGGGGGCCGGCAGTTAACTTCTTTTCCAAGAGTGCTTATAAAAATTTATTCAAGTTCATTAAACTAACCTATCTTTGTGAAGAACCCTTTCAAAATCCGTAAAGCACTCCTTTGTAGCAAGGATTGTAATCCCTATTTTATATATTCAGAAACAAAGGTTCTGAGAGTTGAGGTGACTTCCTTAAGACTGTAGAACCAAGAGGTTGTGAAGCTGGGTCTAGGGGTGAGCACATGTTAGCTGGACTTCACATCCCATGATTTTGCATCTCTGCTTCGTGCTCACTATTACTTTGCTTCCAACAGTGTACCAGCATGAACCACCTCTGTGTCCTTGAAACCTGATACACTGTAAATGGCTAGTAAAATATTTTTAAATTAATGTGGAGCAGAAAGAAGAGCCAAGAAGTCTGAGCTCTTGGCTATGTACTAGTTGTGTGACATTTGTCTTTTCACATCACTTCTCTGATTCTTCTTGTAGTCTTCTCGTGCATATCTGTAAAACGAGGGTTTTCAGCTCCCTCTTTATAAGCATGTGCAGAGGCATTGTCAACCATACCATACCAATGATAGCTCCTTCTATACTCTTTTTAAAAGTTTCAAAACTTTGGAGTTGTGCTCAGGTATGTCCAAAGAAGAACAACTTCCTTATCAAGTGACCAGAAGTCCATGCCATCTGACCTCACCTTTTCTGGGGACAAAAGATGTCTTTCCTTGGAGATGAGAATGGTCCATGAATTAGAGGACATTTCCGTCAGGAAGCAGATAGAAAAGTGGCCGCTGGCTTTGGCTCTGAGCTCTCCAAGGTACTGAAAGTTCCAAGGATGTGGGTGCCACGTCTTCACTGCTCTCCTAGGACAGCAGATAGGAAGGAGGTCCACATTTTTCCTTCTGGGAATTCCACGGTGCTAAAGTTCCAGTGGATGTGTATGCAAAGCCTTGTGCAGTCTGGTTCAGCCAAAAACTTCCATTCAGCATGCCTGTTGCCAGAAGCCAGGAAGAGACTGTGCTGTGACTTTGCATTTGAAATTCTTTATTTTCCTTGAAGTGATGTCCAGCTCTCTCCCATTCCACCCCCGCCACTGACATGCCGGGGTGTTTCAGAAATTTCCTTTCTTTCTCTTGCCTTTCTCTCACTTTGTCTCTGTTCCTGCCTGAGGAAGAAACAGAAGCCTTGTTCTTCTCAACTTAGCGGTACTGCAGGCAGCCCTGCGTTCTAAAGGACAGCCTCCTCTTCCATTTCTTCCTAAGCAGATAAGACATCCCAGCCCCTAGTTCAGAGGCTGGGCTTCAGGAACTAGTGGCATCAGATGTACTGAACAATTTAGTTGCTTTTGGTCGCTTGCAGCCTTTAATCCAAACAAGAAGCAAGGAATAAAAATGTGCAGCAGAGGATAGAAGGAAGAGCCGGTCATTCTCTGTCAAATGGCACCCAGATCCCACTCTGTCCCCATCACCAAGCACAATGAGAAAAAGCACATGGACTTCCCACTTGAAAATTGTAACACCGTGTTTCAAGAAGGTGACTAATCATCTGGGGCCTCTCCAGTGCACTCAGAGTAATTTTAAAAAGTCTGGATCCAATCTTGCTCACAAACCGTAGTATATTTGATGGACTTCAAGGAGTAAAAACATCATCAGAATAGGAAATGTGAAGGCACGAGCTTATTTCAGTGCCGTCAACATGCACAGGAAGTTTCATAATCCAGGGCACCCCACAGCCATATAAAGGGTTAAATAACATGCCGAATTTTTACATCTTTCCCAATCCCCTCCCATCATCTTAACAACTCACGTTTCATCATCAGCTGCAGGGGAGAGTCATTTACAGGAAGAAGTGTAAGTATTGGTAACGCCTTCAGCAATTGTCAATGTTGACCATAAGGGATAAAGCTCGGGGTCACGGAGTTCCTGTTGTGGCGCGGCAGAAACAAATCCAACTAGGAACCGTGAGGTTGTGGGTTTGATCCCTGGCCTCTCTCAGTGGGTTGAGGATCTGGCATTGCCATGGGCTGTGGTATAGGTCGCAGATGCAGCTTGGATCTGGAGTTGCTGTGACTGTGGCATAGACCGGCAGATGCAGCTCCAGTTCAACCCCTAGCCTGGGAACCTCCATATGCTATGGGTGCAGCCTTGAAAATAAAAGAAAAAAAAAAAAAAAAGCAAGCAAACAAGCAAGCAAGCTCAGGATCATAAAGCTCACGTTTTTTCAAGGATAAGGTAAGTAAAAATAATAACACAGAAACACATTTTCAGCTGCCTGTTGGATATCTTGAAAGCATCCCAAACTCAACATCTTCTAAAGCAAATGCATCCTCCTCCCCCTCACCTCCACCAGCGCCTGCTTCCCTTCTAGATTTTTCTGTCTCAGAGCAGGGCATCATCAGCTCCCACTCACCAGGCCAAAATCATGACAGTCTTTTGACTCCTCTCTCTCCCTCCCTCCTCCCGTTTTGGTTAATGTCCCTGTCTGTATCCTCCCACCTGCCTCCTGCTCCCCATCCCCACTGCCTGCCTTCCATCTCTCCTCTTCTCCTACACGAATTATTATGACAGTCTAAAAACAGGTCTCCCCGCCTCCAATAGTAACCTACCTTTAGTTCTTTCTCCATATTCCCACCGCAGTAATTGTTCTAAAATAAAATTCTGGCCAAGTCATCCCCAACTGAAAGGCTTTTAGTAGTTCCCCATCACCTAATAGTATAAAGACCAAGATCTTTTGCGTATCTGACGTGCATTTTTCCTGTTCTTGTTGACGTGAGTTTTCTAAGCTTATCTCCCACAACTTCCTTGAACGCAGATGCTGATCCAGCCAAAACAAACCTTTGTCCTTAAAAATACCATTTCCTTTCTCCATGAATATTCTTCAACTGTGTGGCAAATACATAATGATCTTTTACATCCCAACTCAAGTGACACCCGTGTCTCAGTTCCCCCAAACAGAGTTAGTGACACTGCTTCTGAATTGCTGTGATTTTTTTGGACATTTCTCTATTGTAACATGTTATTTATCCTGTTGTATGTCTACTTTCCTCTACGGTGAGGTTTCCATTAAAGATAATGGCCTGTGACTCAAGAGGCCCATGTAAAGATGCTAATCATCAGGGAAATGCATATCAAAACCACAGTGAGATGTCACCTCCACACCTGTTAGAATGGATATCATCAAAAAGACAGGAAATAACAAGCGTTGGCCAGGATGTGGAGAATAGGGAGCACTTGTACACTGTTGGTGGGAATGTAAATTGGTGCAGTCACTCTGGAAAACAGTATGGAAGTGCCTCGAAAAATTAAAAATAGTACTACTCTCTGATCCAACAGTTCTTTTCAAGTATATATCCAAAGAAATTGAAATCAGGAACCTTGAAGAGAGATCTGGATCTCCTATCCCAACAACGTTCACAAGGGCTGAGATATAAAAGCATTTTAAATGTCTGTCAGTGGATGAATGGATAAAGAAAATGGAATATTATTCAGCTTTAAAAAGGAAGGAGGTCTCACCATTTCTGACAACACAGATGGATCTGGAGGGCATTATGCTAAGTGAAATAAGCCAGATGCAGAAAGTCAAATACTGTATGTTCTCGCTTGTATATGAACCTAAAATAGTTAAACTCATAGAAGCAGAGAGTAGAATGTTGGCTGCTAGGGGCGGGGTGGTGAGGGGAGGGGAAGCTGGGGAAATATTGGCTAAAGGCTATGAAGTCTCAATTATACAATAAATACACTCTTGAGATCTACTTTACATATAGAACCTATAGTTTATACTGCATTGGATATTTAAAATTTTCCAAGAGGGTAGACCTTACGTTAAATGTTCTTAAAATAATATTACTACTACTAATAATAATAATAATAATAATAGGGGCAGAAGGATACTTTGGGAGGTGATGGATGTCTGTAGCCTTGATGGTGGTGTTGGTTTCACAGGTATATACTTACCCAAACTTGTCGCATAGATGAAATATGTACAGCTCTTTACATGTCAGTTCTTCATCAATAATGAACTCTGTGAGGCACAGGGAAAGAACTGAGCCAGAGATCGCTTGGAAGTCACCAAGATATAGATTATAATTAACACGGTGGATGTGAGAGAATTCTCTTGTGGCGCAGTGGGTTAAGGAACTGGCGTGGCATGGGTTTGATCCCTAGCCTGGGAACTTCCACATGCCACGGGCATGGCCAAAAACAATAACAACAACAGTAACAGCTGCGGATGTAGAAGATTATCAAATGTTAGCCCCGTTATAATGCATGTTATTAATGTGTAGGCACAGGAGATAATTCAGGATAGGGCTTATGCGTGTGGTGTTTGGAGCTGGACCAACCTCCAGCATTTACTGCCGTTATGATCTTGAACTAGGTATTTCCTTTTCTAAGACAGCTGGTTTATCTGGAAAACTGAGAATAATTATATTACTACTTTTTAGGCTTGAAATGTTAGAGAAAATGCAATTAGTGAACTGACTGTCACAAAGGAAGAACTCCAAAATGTTTACTATTTATTTATTCACATTTCAAATTACTAAAGCCTTGCCCTTCTATTCAGTTCTATATAGGAGGACTCAAATCGTTTAGAAGATGGTCTATTAAATTGTTGCTCTCTTGGACCCTCCGTAGGTTACTTGAAATTAAGTCTTTTTTATTACATGTTACGTTTTAAAAGTTGATTAATTTTTCATTTTCCGTTACCAGTTTTTTGTATAGAGCATGGTACCCTGACCCAAGTTTTGCCTACAGTCTTACGCTAATGAAGGACTCTTTGATAACACTCTGAACAGCTAAGTGTCTATACCAAGTCTGCTCATATTCTAAGTTGGTTCAAGAAATGACTTACATTTTTTTTCTGCCATAGGAGATTATTGTTTTTTTCCCTATATTGTTCTCTTACTTTTCCAGTTGAGGCTGTTATGTGATGCACTAACCTTTGAGATGGACACAGGTCTGCCTTTTGTTCAGGATTGGTTGAAATAGTTGTTCTTTCTCTTTATAATGTTTGGAAAGCTTTGTTGAATGAACATTACCCCAAAAATTTGAAATAGCATTGATACCTTTAAAAAACAAACAGGAGTTCCCTTCGTGGCTCAGCGGTTAACAAACACGACTAGTATCCATGAGGATGCAAGTTCAGTCCCTGGCCTTGCTCAGTGGGTTAAGGGTCCAGCATTGCCATGAGCTGTGGTGTAGGTTGCAGACGTGGCTCGGGTCCTATGTTGCTGTGGCTGTGGCGTAGGCCAGCAGCTATAGCTCCGATTTGACCCCTCGCCTGGGAACTTCCATGTGCCACAGTTGCAGCCGTAAAAAGCAAAAAAATGAAATAAAATAAAAGTAAAATAAAGTAAAAATAAAAAAAACAAGCAAACAAAGGATGTGGATGAGACCACTTGAGAAATTATGTTGGGTTTATACTGTGTCACCTCTCCTGGTTGGAGGTGTTTACAACAGATGTAGGGAGATTTGGAGGGAGAAAGCAGTTGTTTGTTTTGTTTGGAAGGTCAAGGTAATGCATACGTGATGTTGTTTATCTGACTGACTCGCCTCATTTGGGTGGGGTCACAGGCTGAACTTCAGGGATCCAGCTCAGCTTCTCTGACTGCAAATCCAGGTGTGTGTTGAGTTCCATGACTAAGGGTGTCAGCATCTCCAGCAGGACTCCACTTCATCCAGGTTGGAGGCAATGAGAATGATGTGGGTTATGCTCTCCTATCATGGGTTCCAGGCTTGTCCTCCTGGGTTCCATCTGCCGTGCTCTTCCCCTCCCCCTTCACATCAGCCCATCCTTCCTGATGACCGTCCCTGGAGACTTCTGTTTTCACCAGTAGATGTAAAGACAAGAGTAGACACTGTTTAATCAGCTCCTACATTTGCGTGAGGTCAAATCCCTGTAACACATCTATCATCCATCTCTATCTATTATCTATCTATCTCCTAGTGGCTCTTAGCCAATTGGGCC
This sequence comes from Catagonus wagneri, assembly GCA_004024745.2. Classification (NCBI taxonomy): domain Eukaryota; kingdom Metazoa; phylum Chordata; class Mammalia; order Artiodactyla; family Tayassuidae; genus Catagonus; species Catagonus wagneri. The sequence continues at coordinate 1,325,205 of PVHT021183594.1, forward strand.
CTGGCTGCTATAGAATTGGTACCAAGAATGGGAATGAAAATTGCGTCACGAGATCTATTGCTACAAAATGAATTGCCCCAACACTTAATGGCTTCAAACGATAAACATACTGCCTCAAGGTGGGTCAGGAATTTAGAAGCAACTTGATGGAAGGGTTTTGACTCAGAGTCTATCGTGAGGTGGCAATAAAGACGGTGACCAGGCCTTCAGTCATCTGAGGGCTTGACTGGGGCAAGAGGATCTCCTTCAAGCTCACTCACGTGACTGGTGGAAGGTGCCCTCTGTTCTCATCACGTGGGTCTCTCCATGGACTGCTTGAGACTGCTCACAACATGGCATCTGACTTGTCTGTGGAGAGTGAGGGATGAGTAGGAGAGAGAGAAAAACAGATTCATGGACATAGAGAACAGACCTGTGGTTGCTGGGGGTGGGGTGTAATAGATGGGGAGATTGGGGTTGGTGGATGCAAACTATTCCATTTAGAATGGGTAAGCAGCGAGGTCCCACTCTACAGCATAGGGAGCTATATCCAGTCTCCTGGGCTAGACCATGATGGAAAATAATATGAGAAGAAGAAGAATGGCTGGGTCACTATGCTGTACAGCAGAAGTGGACTCAACACTGTAAATCAACTATACCCTAATAAAAATAAATCAAAAAAAGATAGAGAAAGCTGCAGCACCTTCTGTAAAATAGTCTCAGAAGTGAACTGCCATCTTATCCATCATATTCTGTTTAAGCGAAATGAGTCACTAGGATAAGCCCACACTCAAGAGGAGGGTATTAAGCTTCACTTATTAAAGGGAGCATCAAAGAATTTGGGGCCATGTTTTAAAACCACTGTGTGTGTGTATATATATATATAGAGAGAGAGAGAGAGAGCGCTCACGTGCGCTGAGTACAGGAGAAGACCAAGTTTGTCTGACCCCATTTATCCAATATGTTCCAACTATTTTTCTTTCTCTCACTTTTGCTGCATGTGAGCAGATCTTACATCCATCCAAGCCCTGGAAACAGACATTTCAGTATCAGTTGCACCCCTGCATCCAAATTTTGAAACTCTTCCCAAATCTGGGGATATTTTCTAAACCTATCACCACACACTAACAAATATATTAAATTGCACCCCTTATGATAAGCACCAAGCTGAATTGAAAGCTAGTGGATTCATACTTGTCAAATGAATAAATTTATTCCATCATTCAAATACATGCTCATTTCCTCTTAGGTTCACTCATTAGATATTCACTGAACATGTAGTATGTGCAAGGCCCTACCAAGCTGTGAGACATACAATGATGGATAAAATATAATGCTTGTCTTGAAGGGGCTCTCATTTTGCTGAATATCAATTAATCCCCCATATGAGGCCTCCAGACATCTCAAGGGTGAATTTGTCTTAAGCTCTTAAGCCCAGCCTTTCTTTCACAGGACGACTTTCTTGAAGTTCTGAATCAGTGCCTTAAGGAGGGTAGGCCAACAGCTCCTGGGGTGGATGCCTTGGCCAGAGTTAAGGTGGCTTCCCTTTGAGGCAGCCACAAGCTGGGTCTTGGGGCAGATGGAATGGGTGGGGCCCGCCCAAGGTGAGATGCAGCAGAAAGACAGGGGTTGGGTCAGAGTGACTGTCAGCCCCCGGCTCCGTCTGCCCTTGTGACATACACAAGGACTGAGTCAAAGGGAAAGTGACGTACACAAACCCCAGCTCCTCCTCCTGCCTCACTCGGCAGCTATTTTTGGACCAGGCGCCCTAGATTTATTCCACGTCACAACAAAAGTTGTCACTTCAGAGCCGGTGGGGGAGGTGAATCAGATTTTCAGTTTAAAGGGCCAACGGAGGTTGTATAACTCAGTGTAGTGAGCAGATCTGTCATATGTCGTTTCCCTAACTGGTTGTCTAGCCTAGACTTGGGCACCTCCCGTGATGCAGGGTTCACCACTCCCTGAGGTCATTCCTTGCACCGTGGGTCAGCGCCACCTGTTTGCAAGACTCTCCTAGCCCCAGTGAGACAAAGCAGCGTCCCTATAATGTCTACTCAGTTGCCTTCATCCTGTCTTTGGACTCACCTAGGTTAAGTTCAGTTCCATTTCAACAATAACAATAATGATAATAATAATACTGGTCATTAAAAACTAATATTTCTGAAGGACAATGTATCAGACCCAGGACTGTGCTTTACCTGTGTTATATCATTCACTCCTAAAATAACCCTAGGAGTAGTTTCTGTTGTGGCTCAGCCGATTAAGAACCCAACATATAGTGTCCGTGAGAATGCAGGTTCAATCCCTGGCCTTGCTCAGTGGGTTAAGGGTCTGTAGTTGCCACAAGCCGCAGCATAAATCATAAACGCAGCGCAGATCTGGCGTTGCTTTGGCTGTGGTATAAGCCGGCATCTGCAGCTCTGATTCAGTCCCTAGCCTGGGAACTTCCATATGCCTCAGGTGCATTGTAAAAAAATAAAATGACCGTAGGAGGTAGGTACTATTATTATCCCCATTTTACAGATGAGAAATCTAAAACGTGTCAGAAAATAACTATCAAGTTCTGCCAGGTTTTTATTTTCAAGGGTATGTATCTTCCCATTTTTTCAGCTCTTGAGAGACAACGCAGCGAAGTGGGAAAAACATTACCCTTTGAGTCAGGCTGACCCAAATTAAAATTTCTCCTCTTGTCTCTTTGGAGGTGCACCGCCTTCAACAAGTCACTTAAATAACTGAGCTGTGGTCTCCTGCAGTAAGGTCAGCCTATGAAGAGCCTGAAACAAAACAAATGCTCGGAGAGTATTACACGTCTCCCCGTCCATGTCCTGTACACCGTCCCTACATGGCGGGTCTGTTACCTGCTTGAACGTGAGACAAGCAGGACTGGGTGTGTCATACTCCAGCTGTCTTCTGAGGGTCTCAGAAGGGACTCCTCCTGGGGATGTAACGTGAGATACTGAGTCCAGGTGACCACGTCACACAGATGATTCATAGAGACTTTCCAGGTGACTTGCACCCAGAAGTCTTCCCCTCCTTTCTTGCTCTTCCTAGAAATAACACCCCTGGAGTTCCGGACGTAGTGCAGCAGAAATGAATCTGACTAGGAACCATGAGGTTGCGGGTTCGATCCCCAGCCTCACTCAGTGGGTTAAGGATCTGGCGTTGCTGTGAGCTGTGTTGTAAGTCTTAGACAGATCTTGGATCCTGTGTTGCTGTGGCTGTGTTGTAGGCTGGCAGCTGTAGCTCTGATTAGACCCCTAGCCTGGGAACCTCCATATGCTCTGGGTACAGCCCTTAAAAAAAAAAAAAAAAGCCTGAATAAATAAATAGAACACCTCTATCGTGTTCCTGGACAGTGGTTATTTGGGGCCCAGCTTCAAGAATTGACCTTATCCCAGTTAAACTATGACCCATTGAGTCGCTTTAGATCCCAGATTGTTGTCAAATGTCTCCTTCCTCCTTTGTCTTTAGACCAGTCCTGGACTTGGTGAATGGCTCTCTCTGCCCTTGATCCAATGAGGAAACGTTTAGTCCTTCTCCCTCACCCACGACACCAGTTGATCATCCAGTCCTGTCCACTTCACTTCCTAAGGTTTTGTTTTGTTTTGTTTTGTTTGTTTGTTTTTAATCTGTCAGCTTTTCTCCAGTTCTGTCATCACCCCTCCGGTCCAGGTTTCCAGTATCTCATCCTGTACAATGACAGAATTCTCTTCATGTTGGTCTCCCTGCTGCATCTTTCCCGACCCCCTTCAACCTGTGCCAGACAAAACAGCCAGAGTGAACAGTTAATAAATGCAAATCATGTGACCTTCCCATTTAACAGCTCCGTGGATACCCATGGTTCTTCCAGGAAAGACCAAAGTCTCTACCGTGATCGGAAAGCCCTTAATGGTCCACCTCCGCCTTTCTGTGCAGCGCACTCTGGGCGCGGACGGATCACTCTCTGACCGCAGGTGGGTGTCACCCTGACCCCCAGCTCCACTCAGAGGCATTCAGTCCTTGTGTGGTCCCGGTCCTCTGTCTCTTTATTCTGTCTGCCTGATGCCTGCACAACCTTCAGACCTCAGCGTGGTGAAGAGCATGGACTGGAGCCAACTGCCTGGTCCAGCTCTGCGTTTGCTGGCTGTGTGATCCTGGACAAACAAATCGAATAACCTACTGGATCTCAGCTTCTTTGTGTCTAAAATGGTCAGAATAGTAGCAGTATCTAATAGGGTGCTGCGAGGGTAATAAGTAAAGCATAACAAGAAAGCTCAGTGTCTAGCACATAGAAATGCTATAAAAGCTTTAATAACTATTATTACATGATAACAGCTGTAATTACTCAGGTGAGCTTTCTCGGGGCCCTCAGACTAGGATAGGGATCCATGGTATATGTATGAGTGTGTGTGTGTGTGTGTGTCGGGGACTCTGTACTTCCTCAGTGTGGAAATTATCTCTGTTGTACAATTTATTTAGTGATCATTTGCATATACCAGCCCCTTCCACTAAACTGTAAGCACCACGAGAGCCCTGGGCCCTCTTTTACTCCCTTCAGTGTCTGTTAGTTTGTAGCTCTTCTAGGAGTTCAAACAGTATTTGCTGAGAGTGAATTTGCAGGGTTGAACAGAGGGCGTGCCTTCGGGCTGACGGTGGCTCTTTAGTCTGTCTGTTCATTCCTCCAGCCACACACACCCTAGAACACTATCGTTCAGGCAGTTACAGGCCTTCCTGGCCACTTGGTCACTGGTATTCCATCCCATATTCAAAGTTCTGGGTGTAGAAGAAACAGTGCCAGCCTCGCAAATAGGGAAGACTTGGATTCAAATCGCAGAGCAGAGCCCAGATCCTGATCCCAGATCAGACACGTGTCTCTCGGAGTCTCCAGAGCCATCCTCCAGCCTCTTTGAGCTTCATTTTGGGTGAGCTGGGAGAAGCGGGCGGGAGATAATGTTATCACCTGTCTTAAATAATACGATCGCTAAATAAGATAATGAACACTGTCCTTTATGAAGCAGTCACCACATCCCTACTAAGGGCCCTAGTCTTTGTACAACCATACCATTTAATCCTCACAACCAAGCTCTGAGGCAGGTGGTATCATTTCTCCCAGACTGTGGATGAGGACATGGAACCCTAGTATCTCGTTCAAGGTCACGTAGGAAATGGAATAATCCACATTTGAGCCCAGCCCATGTGGATCCAGAGCCTGAGCTCTTCAGCATCTTCCCCTAGACCTCATGTACAATACTGAAGTGCCTGGTGCAGGTCACGTGGTGGAAGTACAGGTGGAGAGGCGCTGAAGCTGAGCAAGGCCTACAGCAAAGAGGCATGGCCAGCAGTCTTGGCACAAACACATTTATTCTTCTCCATCGCCTTCAGCTTCCTCCAAGCACCCACTGACATCATCTCAAGCTTATCCACTGACATCATCAACCATCCAATAAGCATCAGGGTCTAATCAAAAGAGAGGTTTTCTAAGAATAGCTTTTATTTTCTCCACACCACTGGCTACTATTGTCCCCCATCTACACAATCTAATCAGAATTCTTGCTGATTTGAAAGCAAATATAATAAGAAGAACACCACTTATTAGCATGCAGCTTAGAAAGTGGCTCATCCTGAATAGTCTATTTTTTTTCCACATGAGAAGTTGAGATTGTTCAGATGAGCCAGCGATTACTTGGAGGCAGGAAAGTGGAGGAATATCTGAAATCAAAGAAACCCCACAGAGAGTTATCAATGATCTGCCTTTTGTTGCTGGGGGTTTAGAATGAGATTAGGGAAGAATATGGTATGAATCAGGGAATTGCAGGGCTGGGGACAGAGGCTGGGGGATCAGAGAGAGGCCTTGGAGAAAAAGCAGCCCCCAAGCCAATCACTCGTAGTGACTTTATGATATACCCAAGGTGTTAGCATACGTCATTTCTAATCCTCATAAAAACCTTGGGATGTAACATTCTCCTATTCTGTGGTTAAAGGAAGTGGGGTTCAGAGAGGTTGCACAAAACTTCAAAGGTTGTAAAGGGCAGAGTCAGAATTCAAATAGCTTTGTCTCTCAGTTCATTGTCCAGGGTGCGTGTGTGCATGTGCGTGTGCGTGTGTGTGTGTAATTACAGACCCCATAAGGCTCAATCTCCTTTCCTCAGTGTATTCTTTTTCCCTGTTTTCTGTGTCCCCGTCCTCCAGCCTCTTTCATGGCATTCAGTACAAGCTGTAGGCTGACAACTCACAAATTCATATTTCTTGTCTAGACCTCCTTTGAGAGGCTCAGACTTGTAATTTTTTTTTTTTTTGCTTACCCAACATTTCAATTTGGATGTCTAACTGTAATCTCAGACTTAACCCTCCCAAAGCTAAACTCTTTCTCTCATCCTCAAGCCTATTTATTCATTCTGCATCCCTCCCCATTGCTGAGGTTGGTATCACCGTCCTTCAAGCTCAAAACAGAAAGCAGAGAGTCATTCAATGACTTTGCTCTCTCAGCTCCCCCGACACCCATCACACAGCCCCAACCTGTCTTTCTCCCTCCAACCACTTCACTCCATTTCCACCATGACCACCGCAGTAACTGTGATCTCTGATTCTCTTCCTGCTGTGGTGTAGGTCGCAGACCTTTGTTGCTGTCACTGTGGTATAGGCTGGCGACTGTAGCTCTGACTCGACCCCTAGCCTTCCTCTTCAATCGACTTCTTCTTCGTCTCTTAGAATGCATTACATCTCCGAAAATAATCTTTAAGGTGCTATGTGATTTAACCTCTGCCTGAATTATATACCTTTTTTCTTCGTTGTACTCCAGGCATGCTGGGCATCGTTCAGCTTTGCAAATACATCAGCCTTCTTTTTGCATTGGACCTTCCACAACCTGCATTTACTAAGATTTCTCTTCTTCTACTTTCTTCTCTGGTTCTTATTCACCCTCTAGATCTCAAAGCAAATGTCTTCTCAGAAATACCCTCCCAGCAGTTCCTGTTGTGGCTCAGTGGTTAACGAATCCGACTAGGAACCATGAGGTTGCGGGTTCGATCCCTGGCACCGCTTAGTGGGTTAAGGATCCAGCATTGCCGTGAGCTGTGGTGTAGGTTGCAGACGCGGCTTGAATTCCGCTTTGCTGTGGCTGTGGCTCCAATTGGACCCCTAGCCTGGGAACCTCCATATGCTGCGAGTGTGGCCCTAGAAAAAGCAAAAAGACAAAAAAAAAAAAAAAGAACTACCCTCCCAAGCCACATAATTTATAGTATACAGGTGCTTTTCATATGCCGTCTGTTTTGATCATTGGTTCTTTTTGCTCATTGACTATCCATTCCTTATTGTTCTTTACAACAGCTCAGTGAAGTAGGCATATTTCCCTTCTTTTATGAGAAAACCAAGTTATAGGGAAGTTTAGTAATTTGTCCAGGGTCACAGAACTAATAAGTTGTAGAACTAGAACTTGAACCCAAAGCATCCTGGGCTGCAGAACCAATAGCCTATTCACTGCACTGTGATGTCTGCGCAGCCCAATGCTTGCATGTATAGCAGATGTTCAGTCTAATGTGCTTCTTGCTCTTTTCTCTGGTTCCCCATTCAGTGCATTGCAGCTTCACTGAATGTGCACATTTCCAGGCTTCTCTGCTCTGTTCTTTTCTCCTGTGCTAGTATTAAAGTAAATTGGGGGAGTTCCCATTGTGGTGCAGCAGAAATGAATCCAACTAGTATCCGTTAGGATATAGGTTCAATCCCTGGCCTCGCTCAGTGGTTTAAGGATCCAGTGTTGCCGTGAGCTGTGGTGTAGGTTGCAGACCTTTGTTGCTGTCACTGTGGTATAGGCTGGCGGCTGTAGCTCTGACTCGATCCCTAGCCTGGGAACGTACGTATGCTGTGGGTACGGCCCTAAAAAGGAACAGCAACAAAGCACCTGGGATTCTTCAAACAAATGCTCAGCTTTTTCATACAGGGAGTGCCATTCCTTTATTTATTAAATAATTCTGAGCTCTTTGGGGCTCTTTCACTTCGATTGTTTCTGTTTTTCTAAATGTGCTTCCCTGACAGACCTTGGACAGAGCCATCTGGTTTCCTCTCCTTTGCAGCATGGAAACGCTGGAGTTCAGTGCCCCCTTGATGAAGGTGCTTGTTCTCCGAGTGCCTAAAGTCTAGGTGGGGAGACTGACAACAAACATTTATGGTAGGTGCTGTTAGAGTGGGCTGACTACACACCCAGCAGAGGGTCTGAACATCCCATGGGCCAACTGCCTGACTCTAAACACAGCTCACCCAGGGCATTCAATCAGTGATAAAACTGTCCTCTTCATCTGATACCCAATTCATGAATCCCAGTCCAGCCAGCCAAAAATAATGGAAAGCATCATTTTGAGTCATTCCAGGGTCAGTGATAAAACTGTTCTGTGATCATCTGATACCCAATTCCTGAATCCCAGTCTGGCCAGCCAAAAATAATGGATAGCATTATTTTGAGTCATTCCAGGGTCAACATTCTCAGGACAAAAATTGATCAAAGGACAAACCTGAAGGATAAAGAGCAAGAGGACAGAATCCTGCCTCCAAATTCTACGGGCTTCCATTTTAGTTAATCATGAACCCCTCCCTTCCTCCTTCCTTCTGTCCTCCCTTCATTTCTCTCTCCCTCCTTCCCTCCCTTCCTTTCTTCTTTTCATTGATGTTTATTGAACATCTCCTATGAGTCAAGCACAGTGTAACACTTGAGAGCCTTTATGAGGAGTGAAAGGAGCCACTTTCTGTTCTCATATTTCTGCTCCCACAGAGCTCCTAGTCTAATGAAGAAGACCCAGACAATCTCCCTAGTTGACATATAATTGCAAAGTGGGGTAACACTTTGGAAAGAAAGAATATGGTTATGGAATGGAGAACAGCAAAGCAACATGACCTAAACTAAGAGACGAGGAAAGTCACCTACAATGAAATGAAGGCCGAGCAGGAGTTAACTAGGGTGAAGAGGGTGGGAGCAGACCATGTCGATGTGGAGAAGAGCCTGTGCCAAAGCCCTGTGGAGAAATAGAGTGTGGCATGTCCACGGAAGGGGAAAAGGGGGGACGTGTGGCTGGAATGCACAGCTGCTCCCCATTGACCACCCTGGCCCCCAGTGCATGCATTCGACCGTGCAAAGGATTTTGTTCAGGGGACACACTGGGAAACACTTAGATGATGATGGTGAGTATAGAAGAATGCTAATGATCATTGCTTTGAATGCAAAATGGTAGCAGTGAATAAATAACCTCATCGATGTCCATAAACTGGAAATGATACGGAATCTCCATCTCTGCCCATCTGGCCATTTCAAACTTCCTGTGGGGAAGGGAAAAGGAATGTGTTGGCAGAGTCACCCAAACTGGGGCTATTGAACAGTGTCCACCTCAAGACGAGATATGATGATGCAGACAAGATGTGCTGCACGGCCAGGCAAAAATTCCATCTGGCCCAAAGTTTATCATGTATTGTCTAAATAACTCCTCCCAGATGGAGCCTGGGCCATGGTGTCACTGAGCACCTGGAAGGATCCGGCACTGAATTCAGCCGTCATGCCTATTGTTTAGTGTTCCCTTATGCTAAATCTACAGTGAAGGTCCATTATTAACCCTCTTTGTAGATGAGGAGAGGAGCCTGCCAGCCCACTCACTCTCTTCCTCACGATCCCAATTTAGTTTATTTGCAGTGTTTGCCACTGTCTTGAGTTATTTTGTGTACTTTGGGTGCACTTACTCTTGCCTCTCAGCCACCCCAGTGCACATGGCTTGGAAGCAAAGCCGTGTCTCTTTTGCCCCCCACTGCACCCCTAGTACCCACGGCAGCACAAGCAGCAGAGGACAGCCAATAGGGAGGTCTGATGGGGAGTGACATCATCAAGATGGTGGAATAGGAAACCTGAGACTCTCTCTCCCCCAGACTGCACATGTATAGTTATGGCGTGGATCAGTTCCCTCTGAGAGAAATCCAGAAATGACTGGAGAGACTCCTGCACATGGGGCGACTGAGAAAACCAAAAGGAGTAGGAAAAACTGAGACATCATCTTGCCATAAACTCCACCCCTGGTCCAGCACCACGCAACCAAGAGAGGACCACCTACTCTCAGCTCGTTACTGAGTATCGAAGGATTTGGACGTCTAGCCATCTAGCAGTCCAACTTTTTTGGCTGCTCCCCAAAGGACTGGCTCCCAACTCAGAAGTCTCTGGAAGCTGGTAGCCTAGCATCTAGGGTCTGTCCCCCAAGGTCACGGAGAACAAAGTCATGGTATTAAATGGGGCACCAAACACCTCCTAATACTCCTCCCCACAGCTCACTCCAGGAATAAAGTCCTTGGCATCAAATCTCAAAGGGTACCTGTTTGAATGCCGATTTCTGGGTCCCGTCCCTAAGTACTGAATCACAGTCTCTGTCCCGTCCCTAAGTACTGAATCACAGTCTCTAATTAAGAACTTATTTAATGAAGAATAAAAAAGCTATTGAAAGCTCTTGCAGGTGATTCTGAGTCACATGGATCTTGGAGATTTCCCCTAATTCTGCTAGTTCTGTACTTTCCCCTTTTCACCCACTGGAACTCTGTCTAAATCAATTCAGAGCAGGTGAGCCATCCTGGAGCCCGGGAGAGGGAGTTTTATTGGGGGACATCCTCTAGCTTTATCCTTCATTGTCAGAAACCATAAAAAGCATCAGAAATGGGGTCCAGCAAGGCAACAAAAACACTCTTTATCTGCAAGAATAGCTCGGTCTACGGAAGGAGACAGTTAACCAATGCTGGTCAGGTTCTGGGAGTAATTTCCTTTTACATTTTAGGCAGAATCTTTGAGAGGATCTGTAGTGAAGTGGAAAGTCATGCCCGAGTCCAATTCCCAGCTTCACCATCTCCTAGTTGTGTGATCTTGGCAGTCAGTTAACCAAACCAATCTCAGTTTCCTCATATGTTAGACAGAGGTGGTAACAGCTCCAGGACAGTGGTGAGGGGGAAGGGAAATAACAGATGGAAGTGCCCACCACAGAGAATGGGCAGATGGATGCTTCATAGTTACTGCAGTATCTTTTTAAAAGTAACGTCTATCTCCATTTGAATACTCACTAGATATCAGGCAGGTACATTGCCAAATATGTATAGTAATATTTATTATAACATACTTATAATACCCATATATTATCTATATTTGCATAAACAAATATATACTGCATATATTATGTATAATAACTATAATAACATACTACATGTTTGTGTTTATACATAGAGAGAATAACACCTTCATGGGTCAGGCTTCAATGTCTACATTTTACACATGAGAAAATTGACATCTGAGAGGTTCAGTGACTTGCTTATGGTCACATAGCAAGGAGCAGAGCAGGGATCCGGGTGCTTACAGTCAACGTTCTTGCTCTTGACCAAGGAGGGTATACGGTTTTCTCCCTTGCTACCTTTCTCTTAGGGTAGAGTTCACGGAAGAAAATAATAACTGTTTTCTGGAGAGCTGGTCCTTGATCTGGTTTAGCTTGCAGTAGACATTCTGTTTATTAAAGACAGAATGATCCCTAGTGTCCTGGCAGGACGCTTCCTGGTTACACATTGTTAAGACACTCATTCTCAAACTTTGTTTCACAACAGTGTCTCCTGGGGAACTTAAAAAATATCTGTCCCAGCCCCAATCAAATCCAGATACCGGGGGGTGGGGTTCGGCTTCAGCATGGTTTAAAGCTTCCTGGGTGATTTCAGAGTGCTCCGGGGTTAAGACTTGTTTAGAGTTTTCTATCTTGGTCTTCTAACAAACCCCAGCTCAAAAATGACAATGACACTTGCAGGAAGTTCCTTAGCCTTTTTCGATGACCCTTACAAAGGAGTTTACAGGATGGCTGGGGATGCCTTGAAGGTTATTGAAAACATCCTTGGTTAATATGGAACTGGAAAGGAAACCCCAGTTTCCATTTTCTCAACAAAGATCCAGTGAGCATCTTCTGGGCAGGTGGGCTGTGCTGGGGAGTGTGATGAAACAGCATTGACCTAGGGTCAGACATTCCCCGTTACTGGCTGTGGGACTCTGGACAAATTACTTAACCTCTCAGTCCCTTGATTCCCTCTCCTAGAAAATGCTTCTTATAATGTGCACGATGTCAAAGAACAGAGTTTAGACACATATATTAGGAGAAAGTAAACTGGACCATGCCTGCCACATAGCAAGTGGTCAATAAGCAGGAATTATGAGTAGTAATAGTCGCCATATATTAAACAGAGAAACAATTGAATGATAAAGCATTGCTGTTTTATAGGTCGAAAACAAGTGTCGTTAAGGTTTTATGGTTCATCACCACCCAGTGTGCTGTGTCTTCACAAGGATTAAGGTTTTCAGTCCTAACAATGGTCTTTTATTACCCGCATTTCATAAATGTATACTGAGTGTACCGCGTCCTCGTGAGGTTGAGAAATTTCCCAGGGTCATGCTAGTAAACGGCAGTGACTGCCTGGAATTCATCTCCCAGAAACTCCCACACTGACTCTTTCTCATCCTTCAGGGGTCTTTCCTGACCCTTCCCCCGTAGCCTTCACCAGCCCCTCTATCACCTGCTTTGTTTTCCCCACATCACTCACTGCCATCTGCTGTATTCTTGCTGGTATGTTGCTTCTCTTCCTCAACTTGACTTGAAAGCTTGTGTGAGCAAGGATCAATGACTGCTAGAAATCCAGCACCTAAAACTGTGCCTGGCACACAGTAGGTGTATAAGAAATGCTTGTGAAATGTATGATCAAAGGAGCCAGTGTGATTCAAGTTCTTAGCCAGCTGCATTACATCTCTGTTTTTGCATGGTTAACATTAAGGTCTTAGCACTTTAAGATTTGATGCTTATTAATTGCCTTCTAGATAAAACAGAGGCTAAAACTTGGAGGGAAATGTTGGGAAAGGAAAATCTGCCTTCCCCAGTGTGGTGTCTGCCTGCCCCCTCGATCAAATGCATAATCACAAATATGCACACGGGTGGGGACATATTATCCATAACTCACATTGTTTTTGCTCCAGAGGGGGTTGGGAGGACTTGAGCAAAAACTCCCGGCAGAAAACCATGGCGACCATCCTCTGGTTCTAATAAAAGTTTGATGATTCAGTGTCTTGAATGACTATAGCCAGATTGAGTCAGATCACATTCATTTTTAAAAGGCCATGTTTCAGCCACATCATTTTATAGGCATAATTGTTCTGAAGGCCATTCGCAGCACCGTTTCACACAGATGAAATGTGTCCGGTGGCAATCAGGCATGCTGGGCGTCCGTTCCTCGGACACGCTTGCTGCTAGAGGGGGAGTGGGGAGAGCCATCCATTCCTATGCCGGGATGCTTACCATTTATGTCAGAAAACCCTGTGAAAAATCACAGGTGACACCTGGCCAAGTGTTTTCCAACCTCTTCAGATATCCTTCTCTCCACTGGCTGGGATCCTTGAACCCCCAGCTTCAGGCTCTCTGAGTAGAGATGTACAATAATGAAAAGACCATTGACTTTAGAGTCAGACATTTGATTCCAAATCTTGGCTCTGCCTCTTTCTAGCTATGTGACTTTGGACAGATTGCTTAAGCTCTCTGAGCTCCAAGTATCACTGTTTAGCAGGAAAAGTATCCTTGAAATCCTTGCAGAAAGAGAGGCCAAAATCAGGTATCTTAGGTGTCATTTCCTGAGCCCACGTATTATCAGAAAAGCCCAGGTTCTGTGGGTCTAAGAATAACTAGTTAGTACCACTGTGTGGGTTACAAATGAAGTTTTACTCTTTTTTCTTTCTTTCTTTTTTTTTTTTTTGGAATACTTCTACAACACCGTAATACATCCTCTGAGTTAGAAATACAAGTTTTTTAAAAGAAGAAAATAAAAATCGCCTATAATCTCACCAACCACTGCTAATACATTGGGGTGTTTCCTATCTGATGCTCTTTTATGAAGATGTAAAGGGAAATGATTATTTCAAAGATCCAGCCATGAATTTCTTTTAGTGTCTGAAATAATGCATTAGAGAGCCATTTGGTGCAGAAGATGAGCTTGTAGATATCGGTGTGGTTCAGAGAGAGATGCTCCTTCTGTAGAAGAATGAAGGGAAGGTGTATATAGTTTTTCTCTTGAAAGACAAGACAAGGAGAGGAGTGAGGTGTCATCAAGACTGTGTGAGGCTCCAGGCTCTTGGGCATTTTGAGAAGATTGCATGTAAATGAAAAGGAAACCATATTATTCAATTTCAAATTGTCACTTTTCCTTGTATTCATTCAATTTTATTACACTCACAAATGAGTTGTGTATGTGTGTTTGACTTTGTACTTTGGGCCTGATGCAGTGAGGGCTGGAGCAGGGGCAGCCTGAGAGCATCAGGACCCTGCAGTCAGAGATGACCTCAAGACTCTAACGCCCCTTTCCCCTCACAGAGAATTAACTTAAAACCTGGACTTCCATAGGCATGACTGCCCGTCAGCCTTCATCTCAATTCAATTCCAAGTGGAAAGAGGACATGGGAAATTGCGACAATGGGAGTGTGTGAATGAGAAGTAGGATGCTTTGGGCTGGTCAGACACACAGTTCATTGTGGGTGGCAATTTCCTTACGTCACGCCTGCTCCTCATCACTATAGACTCTGTGTTCACTGACATGCGTGGCAATTTTATTTTGTAATTGGGGAAGAAAGAAGGAGTTTTGATTAAGAATGATTGGGAAAGATTGATGGAGCTATGACCGAATTTTCTTATGAGGTAGAGCTGTTGGTTTCAATGCATGGAAATACAACTTAAACTTACATAAACCGAGAGAGAGAATAAGAAATAGAGATTGGGCGAGGGGGAGGAGCAAGACAGAGAGGACCATGTAGTTCATCTCTGAATAATTCAGTAATGCGTCTTCAGGTGTGGCTGGAGCCAGCATCTCCCTCTATCTCAGTCTCTTTCCTTAGTGTGGCTCTGCTTGCAGTTGTACCTTCCATATGAGGTGACAAGATGCCCCAAGAGTTCCAGCCTCTCATCCTAGCCACTCAGAAACCACCTGAAAGAGAGCTTCTCTTCCCCAAGAAGCCTAGCTGGTGTCCCAGAGCTGACTCTCAACAGCCCTGATAAGCTCTGTGGACAAGAGACAGAATGTGTGTTTGGGGGAAGCTGATTACCAAAGGATGTTGGGATCCTGGAAGCCCTGAAGGCCTTGAGGCTGGCCACACAGCAACCACAGTGTCTGTTTCTGCCCTAGTTCCCTGGGTAGATTTTGGTCCCTTTCATTAAAGTCCAAAAGCCATTCTCAACCTCCTCCCCAAAACCTCCACCTCTTTCCTGACTCCCTTTCAACACAGATGCAAAGAAAAGAGACTCCCAACCGGCAGCAACAAAGTGTGAGTGCAATTTAAACCTTGTGGCCAGCTCTCCACCCCTCTACGCCTCTCCCTGCAGACTGACTGTGAGTGTAGACCTGGACGTTTATCTCTCACAAGAGCGGGACTCAGAATTGGAGAAAGGGGCGGAGTTGGAGCACAAGGTTTAAGTTTCGTGGGGAGGGTCACTGCTTCTTCGCTGGGAGGAGACCTTGGGGAGAGAGAGGACTGATCCACGGAGGCTTTGCTGTTGCCCTGGAGGCTGCTGGTGTCAGTGCTCCGGGGCCTCTGGCTGCAGCTAAGTGAAACTGGGGGGCAGTTGGGGAAGAGAGAGCAGATGCCAAGTTTTTTTTTTTTTTTTTTTTTTGCAGACCCTTAGTGTTTCAGGAGCAGAGGAAGTTGGTGGGTTTCTTTATGGACTTTCAACCAGTCAGGCAAAGATGACCCTACCCATGAGGACTGGTAGATAGAAGTGGGGTTCTCATTGATAATGTGGCATTCCCAAGCCTGAGCTCCAGAATTCACTTATCTACAACACGGGTATGCTAGATGGATTTCAAAAGGGTCCCCAAGTCTTCATCACTCCTTGCACCCATAACTTTGCAAGGTGACCTCATAGTTTCTGTGATCAAGAGGTAGAGTCTGCTTCTCCACTCCTTGAATGTGGGCTGGCCCCAGGCTTTGGTTTGGTCACTGGCCTGCCGTGGACGTAACAGCCAATTCCCAGGCTGGATCTGCTGATTCCCAGCCAGGGTCCTCGGGGGTCTTGTGTGTCTCTGCTGCTGTTCTCGGAAACTTGCCCAGCTGCCATGTGAACAAACCTAGGCTGGCTTGCTGAATGATGGGCGACATGTGACTCAGTCAGTCGCCAGCTGACCACAGGTACGTGAGTGAGGTCATCCTAGACCCACCAGCCCCAGTCAGCTGGTCAGTTGACCAAATGTGTGTGTGTGAAAACAGTCGGTATCACTCAGACATTTTAAGGCACGAGATCCTGGGGATCTGAGAAATGAGGGGAAGGCAAACCTGAGAGAAAGTTAGGTGGCCAAGAGAACAAAGTGAAGCGGTCTCCTCCTCACTCCCCACATCTCATTTTGAGCCTCACATCTGAAAAAGGAGGCTTGCTATCCCTCCAGGGCTTGGACTGTCAATCAAAACAATCAATATTCCAGATTGGCATCGACCCACCCACAGACTTTAATTTCCCTGAGCAATGTCCTGATTCATATCAGCCCCAAGAATGGAAGTCTGCATCCTTTCTCATCCCAATGAGCCAGTGTCTTAAAAAGTAGGTATATATTTAGGATTTCCAAAAGAGATAATGAGCAATTGCTACTAATTATTTGAAGCCGTGAGAGCTGGACCCAGCACAATCAATGCTACAGTTGAATGTGGATAATACCAGAAAGATAATTTAAGCTCAGAGCAAGGACAGATGCCAAGACGTGCTCAACAATAGATCAGCATTTTCAAACCTACAGATGGGAATCTTCTTAAGCAGCATGAATTCAAGTGAATTGAATTGCAACACAATGATGGTCTCTTGTTACATTTCCTAGAACGTTCAGAATTGAGAGGCAGATGTTTCCAGGGAGGGGACAAGCTCAGAGGAGTCTGGCCTGGTTCCCTAGGAGCTGGAGGGAGTGTTTCACCAGCTCGGAACAGAGCAATGGCAGGCTCTTGGAGTCAGCTTTGAGTCATGACTTCTGTCTTAGTTTCCTGGGCTGCTATAGCAAACCACCACCAATGTGATGCCCTAAGACAACAGGAATTTGTTCCCTCATGGTTCTGGCAGCCAGCAATCCAAAGTTAAGGTGTCCGCAGCTTCCGTTCCTTCCAGAATCTCCTTCTGGAGTCTCTGAAGGGGAAGCCATTGCATGGTTCTCTCCCAGCTTCTGGTGGCTACTGCCAATCCTTGGCGTTCATTCCTTGGCTTCCAGATGCACTGCTCTGATCTCTTTGTGGGTCTTCAGAGGACCCTCTGCTCTGTGTATCTTCTCTTCTTTTTTCCTACAAAGACACCTGTCACTGGATTTAAGGCCCACTGGTAACCCAGGATGATATCATCTTAAGACCATTAATTATACCTGGAAAGACCCTTTTTTTTTTTTCCCAGATAAGGCCATATTTACAGGTGCTGGGTGAGCATATAGTTTGCGGAGGCCACCACTCAACCCACTGCAACTTCTAAGGTGGGAGGCTCCTGCCCACCTCTGATTTCATCCCCTACTGAGCTCCCCATCACACATTCATTCCAAGCACTTGGGCCTCATGACTGCTCCTCAGACACACCAGGATCCTCCTTAATCAGGAATGTTTCTCTCTCTACCAAGAATGTTAGACTGCCCCCTAGCCATCCAGGCTTAGTTCCAGGGTCCCTGTCAAGTGACTGCCCCGTACAAAGGGGCACCCCATCCCCAGTCCCCACCTCTTTTGTGCTTTTTTAGGGACACACCTGTGGCATATGGAAGTTCCCAGGCTAGGGGTCAAATTGGAGTTGCAGCTGCAGGCCTATACCACAGCCACAGCAACACCAGATCCGAGCCACATCTGTAACCTACCCCACAGCTCACCACAACACTGAATGAGGCTTAACCCACTGAATGAGGCTAAGGATCGAACCTGTATCCTCATGGATACACTAGTCAGCTTTGAAACCCACTGAACCACAATGGGAACTCCCTCCAGTCTCTCTTTATTACATTCTTCTGTTTTCTTTTATTCATGGTATTCGACACCATTTGAAATTACTGTAGGGCATCTGTTTATTCTTTCGCCTCCCTTCACTAGAATAGAAACGCCATGAGTTCAAGGACCTCCCTGCCTTATTGACTGAAATGACATCTCCAATGATCTGGTTACTTTTTGTCCTCCTATAGCTACTCAGTGAAGAGTTGCTGAGTAAATGACTGCATATGCCGCCTTAGGCATCACAAAATCAGCCTCACAGCATGAGAAGCCGACCTTCCGATAGGAGAGGACTTTTCAGAATCAAGACCACAATATATGGGACAAGGAGAAAAAACTTTTGTTCACGGGGAGAACTGATTTGTGGAGGTTAAGGTCTTGACGTTGTCTCTGTGAGGATACAGGTTTAATCGCTGGCCTGGCTCAGTGGGTTAAAGATCCACCATTGTCACAAACTGTGGCATAGGTTGCAGATATGGCTCAGATCCATTGTGGCCGTGGCTGTGATGCAGGCAGGCAGCTGCAGCACTGATTTGACCCCTAGCCTGGGAATTTCCATATGCCATGGGTGCAGCCCTAAAAAGGAAAGAAGGAAGGAAGGGAGGGAGGGAGGAAGGAGGGAAGGAAAGAAGGGAGGGAGGAAGAAAGGAAGAAAGAGAAAGAAAGAGAGAAAGTGAGAAAGAGGGTAAGAAAAGGGACAGAGAATTTGTTTTACCACTGAGCAGCACTCCTATGGAGTACAGACCAGACCCCCCACCCTGCCTCCCCCAGGCCACCATGTGACTCTAGAGATATCACACTGCTTATGTCACTTCTTCTGTAGTTTTTCTACCAAATTATTGCATTGGCGGTCATGTAGTGGAGATTAGTCTATTTTCCATCGTTCAAGGCATGGGATCTTCTTGACGGTTCCATGGTTGAAAAACGAGGGAGCATAATGGTCATCATTCCTGTCCTGTCCTTCTTTCTGATATGCCATCGTCAGACACCGCATCTTACCTTCTGGCCTCAAAAATGCTGCAGTTCCAGGCACTTCACAAAGGCAGTGCCACCCAGGGTCAGAAAAGAGGTGGTAAATGTCTCATGTGTCTCTTCGCCAGTGACTTCTCTTTCCCGCAGTGCGCCCCCAGCAGACTTAGGCTTCAGGGCTCACTGGCCAGGTTTATGTGGGTGCCGAATAAATATGATGCTGTTAGACAATGATCCCCTGGGAGTGGAAGAGTCAGTAAAATAAAGACTCCCAAGTATCCGAAGAAAAAGAAGCCCTGGACTTGGAGACCACGGTGTCCTGGGTTCAAATCCCAGCCCTGGCTCCTTATCCACTGTGTAGTCTGGTGCCTTCCCAGGTTGCAGCTTCCTCTCTCTCAGGTCAACAGCTCTCTGGGTCTTAGTTCGCTTTATCACTTGCTCCTACCCAAGAAGCCAGAACCCAGCAAACTGCAGTGTTCTTTTGGCACCTTCGATTTTTCTCTTCAACAAGTCGCTTGGAGGTGCCAGAGGAAACCAATTATTAAGGAGAATTATGTCCCAGGCAGCCTAAGCATGTGCCAATTTTCTAGTTGTGAGCTGGAAAACAATTTCAACCCAGTGGAGGTGCCCTGCCCCCGACACTAGCCACCACATTGTTGCCCGTTTACCTCTCCAGTGGAAGCTCTGCTGTAAGATATCAGAGGGAAAATCAGGGCTCTTTTCAACCCTGTGCTTCACATTCTGCTCTGGCTTAAAAGCAGAAGTGCTAAAGTGCTTTAAAAAATAAAATAAAAACTTCCTGAATAGACACTTAATACATCTGTGAAAATATGCCTCAAAGAGCCGGGTGGACTTGCACTTGTGAGGTTAGAGCATGTCATGTCAAGTGAAACATAAAAATCTGAATCCCAAGCCTTCTCCCAGAGCCCTGACATTCTTACATGTGTGTGGGTTTTAAGGGAAAAACTTTGACTTCCTCTCTTAAAGCCACAGTGTCCCATCAGCACCTGTGTAGCTGAGCTGTTAGCATTTCATGATCCAGTCAGCAGCATAGCCCCCAGCTGCCCAGAGACCCCCGGTCCTGCCAGTTCTCACCGATCTCGGGTCTCCTCCAATGGACTCTAGCGAAAGTTAATTTATCACAGCAAACATGAGGATGCATTTATTATGTGCCAGGCATTGTTCTAAGTATATTAACCATCATCACGGAAATTTACATTGACCATGCCGTGTATGGAACTTGGCTTCACACGTTTTATACATAAATTTACTGCAGTCCCACCATAACCCTTTGAGGTCAAGGATTGTCTACATTTTACATTTGAGGAAACAGGCTCAGAGAAGCTGAGTAAATTTCCAGAGGATTTAAAACTAGCGAATGGCAGAGTCAGTTTTCAAACCCAGATGCAAAGTCACAAAGATGTATAATTACGTGAGTTAATATTTCACATGAATGATTGATGTAAAAATAACACCTGGTATATGACCATCACATCATATTTGTATAAGGAAGGGCAAGGGGATTATTTCGTTTGAGATTCTCCCAAGAAAGGATAAGATTCCAAACAAGTCCAGAGAGGTATTTTCAAAGCAGTATTGGGATCAAGGATCCCTTGATTGTCTAGTCAAGGAGCATCGAGATGCTACGGAATGACTGGAGTTTACAGCCAGACAGAACTGGATTCCAATTCCAGCCTTAGCTACCCACCAGCACAATGGAGAGGCTGGTGCCTTATCCCCAGAGTTTGGTGTGGACGGGCTTATGGATGGTCGAGGGCCTGGCATTCAGGAAAGCCGGACGCCTTCATCTCTACCCACTGAGGAGAAGCTTGCGTCCACTGTCCCTTCCTGAGGTGTTTCCCTCAGCTGCCCAGTGTGGGGCAGCACAGACATCCTAGAAGCAGACCCCACGGGAGTGGGGCTCACTCTGGTTCCCAGAGTCTGGCCCTGCTGCACAGTGGATAGTTCCTAAATAAATGGTTGAAGCGCACTGGGATCTCAGATCAGGCCAAGACTGGGATGTTCATTGCCGGTGCTTATGAGAGTAAGTGAGGATTTTTTTTTTTTTTTTAGCTGTTTCAGTCCTAATTAAGACTGTGCTTGATTGAAATTCACAGCCTCCCAAACACATTTCACTATCCCTACTTCCCCTTTGCGGGTTCCTTGCAAACGCTGTCTTGCTCTCGTTCTTGACAGCTCCATGTCTGGCTGAAATGGGTTCAGTGCAGCCCCCTTCTGCCTTGAACCTGGGTAATTAACTTCAGTCCGAGCTGCAGCTCATTATCTCCCTGCAGGTGTTAACTGAAGCAGAGCTGACCTCTCAGGAGTTCATTAGTCAGATGCCAGAGGTGGAACACCGACTCAGACCAGCACTCAGTCATGGGGTCTCCGTGACAGTGCCGTGGACCAGAAGTCTCTCTGTTGAAGGAGCTTTACCTCATCCTGTTGAAAGAATAAAATAGCAGTGACCCTTCGTGTCTTGGATATTTCCCTGTAGGATGCCGCCTTGCCGAACTTTGCCTTGGCATAATGCCACCTACCTGTGATTAGGGATCAGGTGAGAAATAAGCCATAAACCGTTCCTGAGTTTTGCTCCAAGGCTGTTGTTGCCAGCTATGCTCATTACTTAACTCCCTCTGAGAAGCCCTTCGTGAAATACATTTCAGTTTTCAGTACGAATCAGTTATGCTTTTCCGGGGCAGATGCTGGTGGAGAGGTGCAGACAGTGCAATAGGAAGGGGGCCAGTCTTGGAGAGATCAGATCTGGACATGGTTTCATCCTTACCACTTCCTAGCTCTGTAAGTTCGGGCGCCCCTTTCATCTTCAAACACCTAGGATGACACTTAGGCTGCATTTTTTTGGGAGGATTAAATGAGCTAATATACGTAGCGACTTGGTACTTAGTTTGTATTTGATTAGTGGTCATTGCCACCGTTGTTAGCTTCTATGTAAAGACATGAAACTCTTAAAATTAATAGTCTTTGCTTCTCCTAGTCAGATGCTGAGAGGCACCAAAGCAAATCTGTGGCCAACCTCTAGCAAACGTCTAGGACTCCTTCGCTTGGATTTGTGTAACCCTCTTGTCCCTGCTTCTCCCTCCCTTTGTTGTTTATTTCTTTGGGCTGTTTATTATTTGCATATTTTAAGTAGTTATTATTTATTACACCTGAAATGTTGTGTAAATGTATACCCACTTCAAATCCTGTTTGGAACAAGCTAGGATAGAAACATTCTAATACAAAATTAAAGAAAGAAAAAGACCTTGGCAACTTCTGGCATTCAGTTTTCAGTGGTCAATTTTTAAAATTTGAAGGGAAAAAATCAATATAGAGGCTATCAAGAAAATGATTAATTCCCACACTAAAAATGGAAGGTATCTTGGAAATTAACCCTTTATCAGATACATGGTTTGCAAATACTTTCCACCATCCTTCGGCTTGCCTTTTTACTCTATTGATTGTTTCATTTGATATGCAGAAGCTTTTTAGCTTAATGAAGTCCCACTTGTCTATTTTTGCTTTTCTTGCCTCTGCTTTTTTAATCATCTGATTAAAAAGTGGACAAAAGGACTTCCTGTTGTGGCTCAGCGGGTTAAGAACCAGACATAGTGTCCATGAGGATGCGGGTTCAATCCCTGGCCTTGATCAGTGGGTGGGTGCGTAGGTCGCAGATGCAACTTGGACCCGTCATTGCCATGGCTATGGCTGTGGCTGAGGTGTAGGCCTGTGGCTATAGCTCTGTTTTGACCTCTAGAGTAGGAACTTCCATGTGGCTGTAAAAAGAAAAAAAAGTGGGCAAAAAACTTAAATAAGGAGTTCCCTTCGTGGCTTAGTGTTTAAGGGACCCAACTAGGAACCATGGGGATGCAGATCCAATCCCTGGCTTCCATCAGTGGGTTAAGGATCCGGCATTGCTGTGAGCTGTGCTGTATGTTGCAGAGGCGGCTAGAACCCCATGTTGCTGTGGCTATGGCGTAGACCAGCAGCTGTAGCTCTGATTTGACTCCTAGCCTGGGGACTTCCATATGATGCAGGTGCAGCCCTAAAAAGCAAAAAAAAAAAAAAAAAAAAAAAAAACCAAAAAAAAAAATTTCAAAAAAAAAAAAAAAAAAAAAAAAAAAAAAAAAAAAAAACCTTAAATAGATATTTCTCCAAAGTAGACATACAATTAACCAGTAAGTACATGAAAAGATGTACCATTAATCACCAGGGAAATGCAAATCAAAAGCTGAATGAGATTATCACTTCACATCTGCTACAATGGCTATCATTAAAAACAAAAAACAAAAAACAAAAACCAGCAAGTGTTGGTGATGTTGTGGAGAAACTGGAATACCTGGTCCACTGTTGGTAGTAACGCAAAATGGTATGGTCCCTGTGTAAAACAGTATGGAGTTTCCTCAGAAAATTAAAAATATAACTACTGTAGGATCCAGCAATCCCGTTTCTGGGTATTCATTCAAAAGACTCGAAATCAGGATCTCAAAGAATATTATCACTCCCATATTCACTGCAACCTTATTCACAGCGGCCAAAATGTGGGAAACAGTTTAATGTCCATGAATGGATGGATGGATAATGAAAGTGTGGTGTATACATTCAGTGGAATATTTTCCTACCTGGAAGAAGAAGAAAATCTTGCAATGTGTGACAGCATAAGTGAACACTGAGGATACTGTGCTAAGAGTATTAAGCCAGGCACAGAAAGACAAACATTACATGACTTTATTTATATGAACTATCTAAAATACTCAAATTCATAGATGCAAAGAATAGAACGGTGATTGCCAGAGCCTGAGGGAGGAGAAAGAAATGGGGAATTGCTGATCAACAGGTATAAACTTTCAGTCGTGCAAGATATATAAGTTCTGGAGGGCTGCTCTGCAGCGTGTGTCTGTACATAACGCTGGTGGTATATAGAAGTTCCCAGGCTAAGGGTCAAAGTAGAGCTGCAGCCCTGCAGCCACTGGCAATGTGGGG
The DNA here is from genome assembly GCA_004024745.2 of Catagonus wagneri. Lineage (NCBI taxonomy): Eukaryota > Metazoa > Chordata > Mammalia > Artiodactyla > Tayassuidae > Catagonus > Catagonus wagneri. Next base: position 1,349,113 of record PVHT021183594.1, read on the forward strand.
TCTGCTCTGTATCCGAAACCTACACCACAGCTCATGGCAATGCTGGATCCTTAACCCACTGAGTGAGGCCAGGGATCGAAGCTGCATCCTCATAGATATTAGTTGGGTTCGTTACTGGCAGAGCCACCATGGGAACTCCCAAGGTGGTAGATCTTAATCTAACTGTTCTTACCCAGTAACATTTAAACAAAGAGGAAAGTATCTTTTTATTTCTTCTTTCCCATTAGGGGGTTCAGGAACTATCAGCCTCTTTTCTCCTTTAGCTTTTTTTTTTTTTTCCTTGGAAACGTATGATTGGACACAAGTTGAGCCAAACGTCAAAGCTTTTAAATCAAGGTTGTCTGGCTCTTTTTCCCCACTCATCCCTTCTCCTTTCTCTCTTTTGGGACAAGATTTCTTTCACATACACATATTACAACCCCATCATGGTAGATGCCAAGCACTCGCCCCACTACCAAAGCTGTCTGGAGGTCCTGGGGACCCTGGGCATGTCACTTAGCCTCCCTGAACTTGTCTTCCTTAATGTCACCTTCGTCACCTGTAAAATGGAGAGCATAATAATTTCTTCCCTATCAACTATTCCTATTAAAGACAATAATGTGTTTGAGACCATCTGGCGGGTGCTCAATAAAATGTTATTTTCCTTTCTTTTAGTTTCCAAAGCCTGGATGAATCCAGTTTTAGAATTTTAAAACTGTAGCTTGTTGGAAACACCTGTTCCTCCTTACCTGCTCTCACTTCATTATTGGGTAAGCTCGATGCCTTTCCAACACTAATACTCTGGATCAGTTCCCATTACACTAAACCAGTTTCTGCTGAAATTAGATGATGATAAATTTTGTTTCAAATAAATGGTTCATCAGCTTGGTCATCATTTGGCTGTATAGATGTCTGCAAAGATGGCCTCTCTTTCATGGAAGCATGGCCCCAGATGGGGGTCCACCCAGACCATAAGGCCATCTCTGATGGATTTATAGCCTTCTACTGTCTTGAACCTACAATGTCTAACTCTCTTGCTAATATTAAGAATAGCTAATATTGAACACTTGGGCCACCTGCTAAGTTTATGCATTTTACATGCATTATCTCTTTTACCCCTTTATTGGTTTTCTATTGCTGCATAACAATTTACCACAAATTTAGTGGCTTAAAACAATAAATGTGTATTCTCTTCCATTTTCCATGGACTAGGATTCCAGGCATGGGTTAGCTGATTTTTTTTTTCTTTTCTTTCTTTTCTTCCTTCCTTCCCTCCCTCCCTTTCCTCCTCCTCCTCCTTCTTCTCCCTGCTACCCCCCGTCTCATTTTATTTTATGTTCCTAGCTGGCATCCATTGCCCTTTCCATCCATTTGGCAACAAGATGTCACCTTTCCTTTGGATGATACCTCTTCTCCCTCTTAGTCACCATGACTCAAGTTGAGCTGGTCCTTCCTGGGGATCTATAGAAATGACCAGTCTAGGCTTGGCTGATCAGAGCAATGCAATTTCATGGCTATAGTGATGGTCATAACCCGAGTTAAGTCAATAAGGGTCACAGAGAATCTGCCCTAACGCTCTTTCTGGAATTATTAAGAAGGGCATGCTGTCTCTCTGATACAGTTGTTAAAGAGCTAGGATGGGAGCCAGGAGCTGCTGCAGACCATCTACCATCGTATGCAGAGTTGTCTTGAAAGTAAAGCCAACTTAGAGAAAGTAGGTAGAGATTGCTGATGTTGCTGAGCACCTTGATTGAGCCATGCCTGAAGCTAGTGCAGTTCCTAGAATTTGAAGAGATATAAGATCATACGTTTTTAAGCCAATACATTTTGTTCCACTCTTTAACCTAATTAGAGATGGTTTCTAACACCACCAACTAAAAGAACTCAAAACTTTATTTTAGGGCTCTATCCCATGCATTTGTGATTGTATTTTATTAATATTATTTTTTCATGGCATGTGGAAGTTCCTAGGCTAGGGACTGAATCTGAGCTGCACCTGTAACCTATACTGCAGCTGAAGCAATGTTGGATCCTTTAACCCACTGCACTGGGCCAGTGATCAAACCCATGCCTCCACAGCAACCCAAGCTGCTACAGTTTGACTCTTAGCCCACTGCACCACAGTGGGAACTCAGTGATTTTAAAACTCATTGACAGGAGTTCCGTTGTGGCTCAGTGGCTTTTGAACCTAAGTAGTATCCATGAGGATGCGGGTTCACTGGATTAAGTATCTGGCATTGCTGTGACCTCTGTTATAAGTCGCAGATGCGGCTCGGGTCCCACGTTGTTTTGGCTGTGACGTGGGCTGGCAGCTGCAGCTCCGATTCAACCCCTGGCGTGGGAACTTCCATATGCCGCAGCTACGACCCTAAACAGCAAACAAACAAACAAAACCTCATTGACAGTTAAAGCCTTCAGATCCCTACTGTCTTCCATAAGAATGTTAGATCTTTCCCTCGTAGCTCCTTAATCACCTTTGTCATCCTTTTCTCTGAGGCCTGAATATAACAGGACTTTCTTGACCTCATATGAAAAGGTAGCAGCTCACTGAGATATTCCAGTGGGTCAGGAATATCTGGTGAATCAAACTTTTTCTCCTAACACTGACCAATGTTTATCAGACACTTTGGCAGCCTAACGATAGGGCAGATGCCTTCCAGAGATAAAATGCATGTAATTCCTGCATCTCTCTCTGGGGCTAAGCTGCAAGCAACATGTCCCTCATTTTCACAAGTACAGAATGGTCTTCCTTTCCTTTTTTTTTTTTTTTTTTTGCCTTTTGTCATTTTATGGCCGCGGGTTTATGGCCGCACCCGCGGCATGTGGAGGTTCCCAGGCTAGGGGTCTAATCGGAGCTGTGGCCACTGGCCTGCGCCGCAGCCACAGCAACGCGGGATCCGAGCCGTGTCTGCAACCTACACCACAGCTCACGGCAACGCCGGATCGTTAACCC
>PVHT021183594.1:1352144-1386354 GCA_004024745.2 Catagonus wagneri
ACCATGACGGGAACTCCTGCCTTTCCTTAAGTGTGTTACCTGCATTTGGCATGAGCAGCTTCAGTTCTGTCTCTTTTCCAAAACGGTTAACTGCAAGATGGGAGTGAAGGGTCAGGATTCTAAGGTAGCTGTGTTTTCAAAGGATAAAGCAAAGCTGGAGAAGGTGATGATGCCCCACACAAATCACTGTGAAAGAACAAAGGCTTAGAAAGCAATGAATTGTCTTTGTTTTTTATTGTTTTATTGAACAAGATTGTACTGGGACTTCATGATCCAATTCCAGCATTTAAGGGCTGCCATCAATCACCATTATCTGAGAAAGGAAAGCATAAGCTTTATGCCAGCAGGTAATAAAATGACAATATGAGATCTTGGCACACAGTACTAGAAGAAAAATGGGCCTTAGAGAGAGCACAACCTGGGTTCGAATTCTGCTTATGCTAGTTGCCAGCTGTATGCTCTTAAGGAATGTGTTTAATTTATGGACGCCTTCATAAAAAGGGATAACACTTATTCCATAAGTTATTTGGGCAAACCTATATAATAAGAACAGAGTTTCAAACTTGAGTTACTCTGATTTTAATGAAAAAGCCCCAACACTATTTCTAGTTTATAAGACTTTCCTTGCTTTAAAAACAGCCAGACTCTTCAAGGTCCATGTAAGATGGGGTTAAGTACACAATACTCTGCCTTTCCAACTGAATAGAGCCTCAAAGCCTGGGCATAAGGTGTGGATCATGTTTTGAGAACTCTGAAAAGTACAAAGTAGCAGGCAGATTGGAGGAAAGACTCTAATTGCAAGTACCATCTATAAGTTAGCTTTTCTTTTTTTCCCTTCGCAATCCCCTGGCTTGGACTCAGAGTAGCCCCAAAGCCAAGATGTGGGCGTCATTGAAGACAGAGGGGACTCCAGAGGTCCTTTAGGTAGGCTGTAGGAATAGGAAATGGGGATCTGGCAGCAACGGCGGGAGGGAGCTTAAGACTCTTGAGAAGAAAATTTTCTTTCTGATTGAAGAAGCTGTGGTCCCAAGAAGGGAAGGGGGAAAATAATTGCTCTTTTCCCCTCTGTCCTCATACTACTATACGTAAGAGTGCTCAACAGAGCAAGAAAAATAGAGCCCAGCCCTCTGGATGGAGGGGCAAAATGGGGAGAACCAAGAAATCAGAAAGTATGGGGGGAGCTCCCCTTGTAGCTTAGTGGTGAACCAACCCAGCCAGTGTCCATGAGGATGCCGATTTGATCCCGGGCTGAGGAACCTGGTGTTGCCATGCGCTGTCATGTAGGTCGCAGACGCAGCTCGGATCTGGCGTCGCTATAGCTGTGGTGTAGGCCTACAGCTGCAACTCTGATTCGACCCCTAGCCTAGGAACTTCAATAAGCCACAAGTGTGGCCCTAAAAAGAAAGAAAAAAAAGGATTGGGATAATCGCTAAGGGATCAAAGTTCAGGAAAACGTCTCCATAATGCTGTTTGAACTACAGATTCATCCCTGAGCTGGACGTGTGGATATGGTTCTTTCCAGTGAAGAGACCACTGGTTAGACCCCAGACTAGTAGGTGCCTCATGCAGGAGTCAGATGTGCAAAGTGGAGGCCACACTGAAGTGACAACCAAGAAAACGGCAGTGGAGCTTGTGGCCTCAACCCAAAGGCTCAGTTGTTCATTAAAACACAATACCTACATCCTCGGTAAGATTTAAACAACATTCAGTCTTGTCATATAATAGGAGGATACAATCCCAAATCACTCAGTTGTGAAGAATCAAGAAAAACTCAACACGCAGGGGAAAAGGCAGTACAGCAGAGGCCCACGGGAAGATGACACAGAAGTTGGGATCATCTGAAAAAGACGAAGTCTCTATGTCAGAAATGCTCTGATAGGCACACATTCTTGAAGTGAATGAAAATATTAAAATTTTCAGCAGAAAAACAGAAAGGATGCAGAAGAACAAAAATGGAAATTTTAGAACTGAAAACTAACAAAAATAGACAAGCGTACTGGAAGGATGAAATAGCAGAATGAAAATAACAAAGGACAGAATCAGTGAATTTTGAGATTGATCAGTAGAAATTATCCAGTCTGAATGACAGAGGGACAGGATTTCTCATACTAAGTGAAGTCAGTCAGAAAGAGAAAGACAAATACCATATGATATCACTTGTGTGTGTGGAATCTCAAATATGGCACAAATGAACCTATCTACAAAATAGGAACAGACTCACAGATGTGGAGAACAGACTTGTGGCAGCCAAGGAGGAGGGGAGAGGAAGTGGGGGATGGATGGGGAGTTTGGGGTTACTGGATGCAAACTATTCCATTCAGAGTGAAAAAGCAATGAGGTCTTACTGTACTGCACAGGGAACTATATCCAATTTCTTGGGATATAACATGATGGAAAAAGTATGAGAAAAGGAATATATATATGTATATACAACTGGGTCACTATGCTGTACAGCAAAAAATGACACAACACTGAAAATCAACTACATTCTAATTAAAAAAAATGTCACAGAGACAATACGAAAAGGTATAATATTCATACCATGAAGAACAGAAGAAAAGAGTATGGAGTGGGAAAAAAAATATTTCAAATAATAATTACTGAAAACGTCCCTCAGTCCCTCATAAATATACTGAAGCTTGTCACTGCTGTGGCTCAGGTTAGATCCCTGGCCTGGGAACTTTTGCATGCCACAGGTGTGACAAAACAAAAACAAGATTCTTGACTTGCACCTCACACCTTATACAAAACTTGAAGTGATTACAGCTCTAGATGTAAAATGTAAAACTGTAAAAACTTTAAAGGAAAAAAAATAGAGGAAGATATTCATAATTTGCAGTTCAACAAAGAGTTATTGAACATGATGCTAAAAGTTCACCCTGTAGAAGACAAATGGATCAATTGGACCTCATCAAATTTTAAAACTTTTGTTCTGTGAAAGATGCTGTTAAGAGAATGAAAGGACAAACTTACAGACAGGGTGAAAGTTTGCAAATCATGTTATCAACAAAGGACTAGTATCCAGAATACAAAAAGAACTCTCAAACTCAACAGTCAAAAAACAATCAAGTTTACAGAATGGGCAAAAAATCTGAATCCCAAAGAGGGTAAATGCAAGGCAAATGAGCACATGAAAAACTATTCAACCCTATTAGCCGTTAGGGGAATTCAATCTAAAACCATGTTAAGATACCACGAAACACCTGTTCGGGTGGTTAAAGTAGACAATACTGCCAACATCGAATACAGGATTCAGAAAAACTGATTAGAACTCTTATACATGGCTAGTGCAAATGCAAGTTTTTTTTTTTTTTTGCAAAGAGTGGTAGATCTTAATGAACATAAATACGTACTTAGCATATGACCCAGAATTCCCACTTGTGGATGCTAATCATAGAGAAATGAAAACAAAACGCTGTACATGAACATTTAGGGGAGCTCTATGCATAATGGCCAAAACCTAAACAAGGCAAATGTTGTTCAGTGAATGACTAGCTAAACTGTGTGATGGAACACGAAGTAATAAAAAGGGCCCTGCTTGCAACTAGACAGTTTCAGAATGTTATATACCATTGGATTCTATTTGTAGACATTCTCTAAAAGATGGAGCTTTAGAGATGGAGAAGAGATGAGTGGTTGCCAGACTTAAGAGTAGGAAGAGGATGGGATGTGACTGCACAAGAGAATTTGGAGCAGGTGATAGATCTGTCCTCTGTGTTGATTGTTATGGACTGAAAGTTTGTGTCCCTCCCCACTTTCGGATGTTGAAGTCCTCACCCACAAGGTGATGCTATTTGGAGGTGGAGCCTTTGGGAAGTGATTAGGTTTAGATGAGGACATGAGAGTGATACCTCTTGGGTTGGGTTAGTGCCCTTATTAGAAGAGGAAGAGACACCAGAGCATCCTCTCTCTGGATATGAGGTCACAGGGAGAAGGTACCATCTGCAAGCCAGGAAGAGAACACTCACCAGGAACTCAAACCCTGCTGACACCTTGATCTTGGACTTCCAGCTCCCAGAACTGTGAGAAATAGATGTCTGCTGTTCAGGCCACTGCATACGGTGTTTTGTTATAGCAGCCAGAGCAGACTAATATAGTGATTGTGGAGATGTTTATACAAGTGCATACATGTATTAAAATTCGTAACTCTACACCAGAAGTATCTACTTTAATATACATTAATTTTTTATTAATTTTTTTTTGCCTTTTTGGAGCCGCACCTGCAGCATATGGAGGTTCCCAGGCTAGGGGTCTAATCAGAGCTGTTGCTGTCAGCCTACGTCAGAGCCACAGCAATGCCAGATCTGAGATGCATCTGCAACCTACACACAGTTCACAGCAATGCCAGATCATTAACCCACTGAGCGATGCCAGGGATTGAACCCGCAACCTCTTGGTTCCTAGTCGGATTCGTTTCTGCTGCACCATGACAGGAACTCCATAATTTTTTATTAATTTTTAAAAAGTGTAAATTGAAATAGCAACTGACTGTGTCACCTGTCATGGAAGGGGGGGGGGATGGTAAGACCTCTGCTTCTGGAAGTAACTTAACAGGAAAAAAATATTTTTTTCTTTCTTTTTTTTTTCCTTAGGGCTGCACCCAAGGCTTATGGAAGTTCCCAGGCTTGGAGATGTGGCTGCCAGACTATGCCAGATCCGAGCTGGGTCTGCGCTGCATCTGCCATCTACACTGCAGTTTGTGTCAGTGCCGGATCCTGTAACCTACTGAGCGAGGCCAGGGATCAAACCTTCATCCTCATGGATACTAGTCAGATTCTTAACCCTCTCTGAGCCACAATGGGAATTCCAACAAGAGAAAAATATTATCTGACCAATAGCAAACATTTATTGAACAGGTACTTGGCAAGAACTGCTATGTTTACTCCATTTTATCAGATTTAATCTTCCTAACAACACTAAGATATTGGTCTTATTTTTATCCCCAATTTGCATATAAGAGAAACTGAGGCCAGGTTAGATGGCTTGCCCAAATCTATGGTTAAGAAGTGGAGCAGCTGGTATTTGAACTGAGGTCTCATTGACTCCAGAGTCTGGGCTTTGTGCCAACCACATTCTACGCTTCTGGGGCTTCAGTATTTCTTGTTTAAAAATCCTGCATGTAAACCAGGTACAGTCTGGCCAGTGATAAACATCATCTCTGCTTTGTGATAAGTGCGTGTCTCACTACTGACCTCTGGTCCATGAGAAGTGCTGACTCTGGCTGAGGAAATTCTCCTATATTGATTTCCCTTGTTTTCTTTCTTTAATGCAGCTGTTAAGTTCATTTTAACAATGTAATTCATCATGAGACAGCCAAACCTGAGTTTTATTGATGCAGCAATTAATTAGTTGGCTGCCCAGTCCTGCAAAATTTGTTCTGGATGAATGGCTGGCCAGGCAGGGGGGAACCGTGATACCAATCTAGCAGACAAATTGTATATAGCGCTGACTTGATCACTCTTGAGATGTTATCAAGGCCGGGTGCCCCCTTGCGTCCAGGCTGGCTGGTGGCTGCCATTGCACCGAGAGCTGTGGAGGGTACTCCCTATGGCATCCAAGCTGGGGCTGGTCACTCCTGTTGTTTTCCAAGTCGGGTTCTGGGCCCCATTAGAAAAAATGCCTGGGATGTAGTAAGTTTAGGATGAGGTCTCCCACTGGAGTGAGGCTGTGCTGTGTTGTCCACAAGAGAGTAGGGTCACACTGCTTGGGGTTCAGTGGTTGACCCTCAGTACCTGGGACAAATGACCAGTCATCCATTTTAATAGCTTGATTAAGATTTAACTTATGAGAGTTCCTGTTGTGACTCAGTGGAAACGAACTGACTAGGGTCCATGAGGATGCAGGTTCGATCCCTGGCCCCCCTCAGTGGGTTAAGGATCCAGCGTTACCTCAAGCTGTGGTTTAGGACACAGATGCGGCTGGGATCTGACGTTGCTGTGGTTGTGGTGCAGGCCAGCAGCTATAGCTCCGATTGAACCCCTAGCCTGGGAATTTCCATATACTTCACCTGCAGCCCTAAAAAGCAAAATAAATGGATAGGTAGGTAGGTAGGTAAATAGATTTGACTTATGTACCGTGCAATTAATCCATTATAAACTTACAGTTCAGTAAGATTCAGTATACTTACAGAATTGTGCAGCCATAACCACGCTCTAATTTTAGAGTGTCTTCATCATCCCTAAAAGGAAGCCTCACACTCTTTCGTGGCATTCTCCATCTCCCATTCCATCACCCCATCCCTTAGGCACATATTTGTCTTCTTTTTTGTGTCAATAATTTTCCTTTTCTGAAAAAATCATATAAATGGGATTGAACAATAGAAAGTCTTTTGTGTCCAACCTCTTTCACCTAGCAAAATGTCTTGAGGTTCATCTATGCTGTAGTGTGTATCAGTATTTTATTCCTTTTAATGGCTGAATAATACTCTATTATGTGGCTAGATCATGTTTTGTTTATCCATTCATCCATTGATAGCCATCTGCCACACTAAGCTGTCACCCCTTAGAGTTATTTAGAGAAAAATGAATGAAATGGGTCAAGGGCATCCCTTTAGGAGTCGTTTGTGATATGTTTGCCTTGTGTGGCTGATTTAGTCTTTATCGAGCAAAGGCACTGTGCTAGGTAGGACACAAAACCTCAAGTGGCTTCTGCTCTAAAGCCACTGAGAAATGAAGGCAAGGTTGTTACTTCATTACACTCTGTGCTAAGGCAAGTGCCTGGGTTTGCCTTCCAGCTCTGCAGTTTACAACTGGGATTTCTTGAGCATCAGTTTCTCAATCTGTATAATGGGTGGGTTAATTCCTGACTCACCAAACTGTGAGGTCTAGGGCTATTATTAGCACGGGAAGCTCCTACTCTGAAGCTGGCATCCAATTAAGGACAGCAGGTGTGATCTTGGTTCAGAACTGCTGTTTTCCAGCCATGGGCTTGCAAATGCTCCGAGCTTGGCTCTGGGGCTATAAGGCTGTGAGGTCTGAGGCAGCTCCCTCTTATCAGAGCTGCTCAGCGGAAGCCAGCCGGTGTGACCTCATTAGGGGTAGAAGCAGCCCTGACCAGCAGGCACTGAGCATAGTGCATCTCCGCGAAGAGCTGCCGAGAAATCCCTGCACACATGTTTCGTGTTTTAAGGAAGTCTCATTAAGCAGACCGCACCGGACTTAGCATTCCTACTGCAGAGGAGGGAAGATCTGAAGCCATTCGGGGAGACTTCCATTAATTATATCTTAAGGCTCTTTCTGAATAAAGCAGGGCAATTGCTCTTAGAGGCATATTTAGTAATAGGCCAGAGCTTGCCGACGTTGGGGGGGCAGCGGTGGCGGTGTAATGAATGCCTTGAAAAATCTTTTGCTCCGTCTCTGCTTACAAATGGGAATTTTACTTGACCTCCCATGCTTGGTTCTTCAGGGGAAGGTCCCCTAGTGAGTGAGAAGGTGGAAAAATCTGTGCAGGAAGATGACATGCGTGTCGCAGAAGAGGCACAAGCCCAGATTCGGAGAGACGGCATCCAAAGACCTTCACAAATGTGACCATGGGTTTCCCTCCTGTCGTTGTGGTTCGCAAGGAGCTGGAGCTTGGCTGCTTGGGTTCGAGTCCCCACTCTGCCTCTTCGTCGCTGAGTGATCCTAGGTGGGTGACTGAAGCGCTCAGAGCCTTGATTTCCTGGCCTGAGAAATGGGGGTGAGTGCACCACCTCCCAGGGCTGCAACGAGGATACAGGGGATGAAGTGGTCGGCACACGGTCTGCTCAAGTACTGCAGGGTCTGGAAGGAGAGCGGGACCTGCACTGCGGGAGGCTTGGGAGCGTCCCTGACCTGTATCTCCTCACCACTAGGAGCAGCCCTCCCCCACCCCACTTGCGAGAACCCAGAGCCATGGGCTTGCAGATACGCTTGAGACCGGCACCACCAAATGCCCCAGGCACACAGTGAGTGCCCAGTGAGGGTTATCATGACCGTCTCGCACCCTAACTCTGAATCCAGTGACCTGAAATCCCCCGGACTGGGACGTGCCTTTACTTACGCCCTCCCTTCTGCCTCAACCTCCCCTTGGCGTCTTCCTTTCCCGAATCCTCCTGTATCACCTCCTCCAGGAAGCCTTCCTGCTTCCCTTCTCCCCACTCCAAAGGTGGGGGTGCTTTCTCCCTGGGCCCATAGAGCACAGTGCTTCATTCAGTCATTCCTTTACTCCTGTGTTCGCTCATCCAAAAAATACCATGTCTGGAATTCCCATTGTGGCTCAGTAGGTTAAGGACCCAACTAGTATCTGTGAGGATGGAGGTTCAATCCCTGGTTACGGATCTGGCATTGCTGTGACTGTGACATAGGCCAGCAGCTGCAGCTCCTAGCCTGGGAACTTCCATAATGCCCTGGGTACAGTGTTCTCACAGCCTGCTTGTGACTCCCTCCCACACGGGCCTAGGATTTCTGACGCACAACTAAGACTACTGCAGGGAGTGGGGTCGGGAGGAGTGAAGGCCTGGGGTCCTTCCCAGGAGGACCAAGACACGAGAAGCCCAGCTCACACCTTCTCCCTGCTGCTGCTTCTCCTTCCCCAGCACACAGCCCCGGAAGCTGCAGGGCTAGTGTCCACCCCAGTCAGTAAGACCTGCTTTCTGAGAACATGATTAGAAACTCACTTACCCCAAGCCACCAGAGCCGCCTGAGGCAGATAAAACTGACATGTTCCCCACCTTCTTTCTCTTGTCCCATTTTCTCTCTTATTTTGTCTCTTTTCTCCCCCCACATTTTGCTGATTCTCTTCCTTCCTAAAGAATTATTTCCCCCGCTCCTTGCCGCCAAGTCCCAGATAATCACGTGCACAAATCTGTGTGTTGCTCAAGGCGGAAGGTTGTCTGTGCCATTGAGCACGTTTTCTGCCACTTGCAGGGTTTTCTTTCCAACACCCCAAGACACTGGAGCCCAGCCGTGCTCACATATCAACTCTTGGACTTACTTTCTCTGCAAGAAAAATGGACAGATGGGTTTTTAATAGAGTTTAATTGCTTTGCATTTTCCAAAACTTTATTTTTTCCCTTCCCAGTCCTAGTCAGTGCTGTTGGTTGGCTTGGAAGATAATTGTTTTAACTTATTTGGAAATTGTCCTAAAAATAAATCGATTACTTTTTTACATTTTTATTGGAGTATAGGTGACTTACAATGTTGTGTTAATTTCAAGTGTACAGCAAAGTTATACATAAACACATATCCATTCTTTTCCAGATTCTTTTCCCATATGCGTTATTACAGAATATTGAGTAGACTTCCCTGTGCTATAGGGTAGGGAAATCTACTCATTATTCTGTAATAACCTATATGGGAGAAGGATCTCAAGTAAATTTTAAAAGCTTTCCATTCGTTCGAAATTGTCTTTGTTTTCAGCAGGGAGCCTGCTTGGCATCTCTGTGCCCCTGCTGCTCTTCCTACTTCAAGAAAAGGAAGCAAGGAGATGGAGAGTGAAGCCTGGGACCCAGCAGGTGCCAGGTCCCTGGGGATGAGCACTCAGGAACCCACATTAGCAAGAGAGGGCTCTGGGGCCCAGAGAAGCTAAGCAGGTTTCCAAGGTCACACTGCAATGAGTGGCTGAGGCAGGGTTACTAATAGAACCAGCTTCTGGAAAACTCCAGTGCTGTCATTTTCTCTGTCTTCTTGCTCCCGTTTTTTGAGTCCTGATAATATACTAATAGCTCCTGCAAAAACCCACCCAGAGAAGGAGCACTGGAAATCCTCTTCCATCTGCCTTTTATAAAAAGGAAATTCTAGTCTCCATCCTCCCAGGGCTGCTTAGAGGATTAAATCTCCCAAATCTATGTTTGCTCTGCCGGGCATCTGGAAAGCACTTCAGTTATTAGCGAGCATTATTATTTTCTCCTTCAAAATGTATCCGCCTTCTGTCCCATTCTCTAGGCTCCGCCTGCCATGCTAAGATTCCTAAATTTGAGGTCTCCTTCGATTATATTATATAAAGGATCGGGTCTTTTTTGTGCATTGAAACTGCCCTATGTTTAAAGTTTCTAACATTCTGTGCTTAAATTGTACCTGTATGCTGGGCATCGTGGTCTGGTGCTATTGAGGGTAAAAAGTGATGAAAACATATTCTTTAAGGTGAAATGAGGGTGATTAGAAATAATGTGATGAGCACTCACCTGGGGGTCTTCCCACTTCAGCTTCCTGGGAGGTTTTTCTCCTGGTCTCCGAGTGGGATCATGTGACCCTTTCTGGCCACTGAGCTGGGAGCACAACTGTTCCATTTCATTTCTGAGCTGGACCATTCATTTGCCTGGTGAGAACCCCTGCTCTCTGCAGGATGATGGTTGCTCACCAGTCTGGAACCCTAAGTGATCAAAATGCACAGAACGCCTGCTGCTGACTTTCAGTGGACAGGAAGCATGTGGAAGAAAGAAACATTTGTTTTCAGCCCCTGAGTTCTTCTCAGTCAGGGGCTGTTTGTTACCACAATATAACCTAGCCTATCCTGACTCATACAAAATAACCATATGTTGGATCCTTGCTGTGAATCAGACCCTGTTAACTGTGTTACAAAAATGAACACTTTCAATCGCAATAACCTCCCGAAAATATTCTTCCATATGTTTTTGGTGGGCTTTGAAAGTTAAGCAGCCCAGGGTCACACTGATAGTAAGCAGAGGAGCCAGGATGGGCCCAGGTGGTCTAAATCCGAGTCCTTGTTCTTTACCCCACGTGGTGCCATGTTGCTGCCTCTCCAATAAATCAGTGCTTTAAAAGGGGTAAAAATGGAGCCACCAGCACTTGGCAAGAGGAGAGCCAATCCAGACGTGAACGCTCCACGCCAAACAGAGGGATGGGAACGGATGAGCCGAGCAAGGGGTATCTACATCCCAGTCTGTGTGTTTGACCTCCGTTTGCATCCCACATGTGTACACAGACTCACAGAAACTCATTTATTGGCTACTTAGCACGTGCCAAGTACTGTACACGTTGCATTCGTTATTTCATTCCCATAATAAAGACGTGTTAAAAAAAGAGATAGCATTCCCATTTTATGGAGGAGAGAACTGAGACTCAGAGCAGAGAAGTAATTCATGGATGGATACAGTATTTCTAAGTAAGTGGCAGGGTTGAGACTGAGCTGCAAGTGTGGCATGCTGAAAGGGCCATACCTCTCCCCAAATGCCATACTGAGCTCCTTCTTTGATAAGGAAGCTTTGTAAAGGGTTCTTAGATGTGGGAATTCAAGGAATCCTGGAAACAGGAACACAGGGTGGTGGTGGGGGGGTGTCTCTGCCTGTGGCATCCTCTGGGTACAGCCCAAGTGCTAATTAGCATTTGTTTATTGCCTCTAATTACCAGAGACTCTCTGACAGTTTGAGTTCAGGAATGCTAATGTGAGAGCCACATCATGAGAAGTTTGAAGAGAGGCCTCGGGGCTCACAGAAATAAAACTGTTTTAGCTGGCCTGCTCAGTTTCGGTAGGGCAGGGTGACAGAGAGACAGGGTTAAGAGCAAGGATTGAAATGATGAGGGCCACTTGCCGTGTACTGCCTGTCTCAGGAGCTCTTACCTTGGGGAGAGTATTCTCTAAATAACCCAGTTCAAGGACTGATGGATTCAAAAGATTGATGTAATTTTAACATTGGTATTGCAAAAGGTTGCAGAGCACACTGATTATTTTTTTTGGTCTGCCCAGAAAAAATTTCTCTTTCTTTTGATAATAAAAAATTTGATGTTGGAGTTGCTGTTGTGGCTTGGCAGGTTAAGAACCCAACTTAGTATCCATGAAGATGCAGGTTTGATCCCTGGCCTCACTCAGTGGGTTAAGGATCCAGCATTGCCGTGAACTGCGGTGTAGGTCTCAGACACAGCTCAGATCCTCTGTTGCTGAGGCTGTGGTGTAGGCCAGCAGCTGCAGCTCCAATTTGTCCCCTAGCCTGGGAACTTCCATATGCCACACGTGTGGCCCTAAAAAGCAAAAGAAAAAAAAATCCAGTTATGAACAGGTCTGATTACATACCAGCAGGCCGATGGGCTGACCTGGGGCGTGGGGATCCTCGGGCCCTCCCATAACCCTCCAAGAACAGGAGAGAGAAGGAAATGGGGATTCCTGCTGTTCTTTCACCATCCTGGGACAGCCTTTCTCCCCATTCCTGTCTCCTCCAGTCTTAGACCCATCTTTCATATTACTGCCTGAGAGGTTATTCTCAACTCTGAAGTACTCATGTCACTCCCCTTCCTAAGTACCAGTGGGTCCACATTTTACTAAGGCCAAATCCAAGGTTCTAACTTAGCACTCAGGGCTCTTTCCAGCTCAGTCAGGATCCACCCTTCCAATCATGTCTTCCACACTTTTCCATCTTTCTCCTTTCCCCCATGTGCTATTATGCTCCAGCTACAATGAGCTATTTTTTGCCTCCACTATGTGCAGGCTCTTTGGCACCTCAGGGCCTTTGCATGTATGATAGCCTCTGTCCATGAACAACCTTTGAAACTCCCCTTCTGTTAAGCCAACACCATATTTTAATCATCTGAGAGAAGCTATAATGGGGTGGTTAAGAGCACAGACTCTTAAAATCCAGTATCCTGCCTCTACCACTTACTAACCATAATCTTAGCCAACTTACCCTCAGTTTCCTCATCTGTGAAATGGGGGACAATGCTGGTACCTTCCTCTTGGAATAATTGGCTTTAAATGTGGTGCATTATCTAACACACTTAGAACAATGCCTGGCACATCTTAAGCACTGCAGAAGTAATTGCTGTGGGAGTTCCTGTTGTGGTTCAGCAGGTTAAGAACCCGACTAGTAACCACAAGGACGCAGGGGGTTAAGGATCCAGCATTGCCATGAGCTGGGGTGTAGGTCACAGATGTGGCTTGGATGCTGCATTGCTGTGGCTGAGGCATAGGCTGGCAACTGCAGCTCAGATTCAACCTCTAGCCTGGGAATTCCCATATGCCACAGGTGCGGGTCTAACAAGATTTAAAAAAAAAAGAGGGAAGAAGTAATTGCTGTTGTTTTCATCCACTCACATTTTTGTCTCCTTGTAAACTGTGGACTCTGAGGTGCTGTGGCTTCTTCCCCCTGTTCCCGCCATGTTTATTTGCTCTCTTTTCTTCCCTCTTCTGCAAAAAGAGACTGGGTTTCTGAGCCTTGTGAGTATGAACAACCACCTAGTCTCATGGAGAAAACTCATCTAGAAGCAAATCTCAGTGAAACAGATAAACTGTGCCAAGGCAGGGGGCCAGAGCTGTGGGAAAAGCATCATTATTTGGGGTCATCCAGGATGTCACCGCATCATTAACCTAGTGGCTACGATGGTCCCTTTCAACAGGTGATAGTACAGTGAGCTGACAACATGTTCTCATGGAAATGGGGACCTGTCCAGGGAAAGGTGGGGCATGGGGTGAGAGGCAGGGAGCAAGACAGGGAAATTCATTCAGGGGCAGCAGAGCTCGAGTGAGTGCAGCACACTGAGTCCTTGTCTGCTGGGCAGCTGGCAGAGGGCCAGGGCGTGGAGCAATATTTAACTGCTCTGCTCTGGCTCCCAAAAGCTAGGCTATAAATGCTCATACTTCGGGTGAAGAATAAGCAATTTAATCTGAGATTGTATTTTGGTAAAAATAAAAACAGGCTGGCGTGGAAGAGAGTAGTGTTGCCTTTTGGTTCCTGTACACATGCTGTTGTACACACACACACACACACACACACACACACACACACTGCTTTTTATTGCAGGAATTGTATTGCTGCTTCTCTAGCTGTGATAACTCCTTCAGGAAAAATAAGAGCTCTCTTCTGTCTTAAACAGACCAACAAAAGAATTTATTCCTTCGGGTCTGCGTGTTTGTGACTGTTGAGCTCAGCAGTAACCGGCGTTTATACATTGCCTTACCTATGTGTTATCGTTGGACCCTCAGGGCAGCTTTGGGAGGTTAGATGTGGTGATCGTCACAGTTCCAGATGAAGAAATGCAGGGTCAGAGAGGTGAAGCAGCTTGCTCAAGATCACACAGCCAGCATATAAGACAGCGTAAAGGAAAGAGTTCCCCTTTGAGACCAGAGGGATCTGGGTTCTAATCTCTGCTACTTAACGGCTGGTTGACCTTGAGTAAGCGATTTCACCTCTCTGATTCTCCATTTCCTAGTTATTATAATGGTATTGTAATACCAGCTCCATAGACTTGTCATAAACTGAACAAAAGGTATGTGAAAAGGTCTTAATATAGTATACACTGCTTACTAATCCACTTTTCCCCCTTTTTCATAGTGTTAAGAGTTGGGGAGGAGTTCCCTTGTGATACAGCAGGTTGATCTGGTGTTGTCACTGCAGCAGGTCAGGTTGCTGCTGTGATGTGGGTTTGACCCTTGGCTCAGGAACTTCTGCATGCCACGGGTACAGCCAAAAAAAAAAAAAAGAAAGAAAGAAAAAAATAGTTGAAATTTGAACCCAGACCAGCTGATTGCCCAACCATGTTCTTTTCACCTGTCCATGCTTGCAGGAAGCTATTCCCTCTGCCACTGTGAAAATACAGTGCAGGGCCGAGGTAGTGCCTTCTTATAACTTGTCTTCGACATGGAGAGGGAGATCCTAGGTACTAGAAGAACCTGCATTTATTTGTTGTTCAATTAATGAGCTCTGGGAGGGGGATGAGGAGCCCAGCTTTGAATATTATATATGTTACATTGTCTGTAGTGCTGTCCAGCTTGAGATGATATGTCAGTGAAACATGGACTTGCTGAAGCTTGGGAAACCAATCTGAGCTTCGGCAGCAGATTTATGACTTATTGTCCTATGAGGGACCAGGATCTAACACCTGCTTTCATGGCCCTCAGAAGAAGTAGAGATGAGGTGTGACATGAACAGAAATAATTATGATATAATAGAAAATATTCAAATGCTAGATCACAACAGATCAAAGCAGACAAGACCCCGTCCTCATGGAGCTTAGGTTCAATGAAATGTAATAGATGTGAATCAAGTTATCATTCAAATGAATGCTAAAAATTTAAATGCTGATCTCTCCAACTGTATCTGTGGTGTCTCCAAAACTCCCCCATGTTTGTTCCTTATTACAAAGGATAATTATTCTGCTCCTGCTATGTCCCAGATACCGTGCTGCAAACTGGAGATACAGTGATGAGTAAGAGAAGATGCAGTCTCTTCTTCCTGTAAGCTTAGAGTCTGTCGGAAGGGACAGATAGTAACCAAACTTTATGGAATGCACATAAAATCACAACTGTGACAAGGGCTTTAATGAAATAGCAAATGGTACTAGAAAGTTTTAAACTAGACAGATAAGTTGAGGAGGACTTTCCTGAGGAAATGATGTTGAACAAAAGGACATTAATTCGGTGAAGGAGGTAGAATGGAGAACTTGAAAGAACAGCATATGCAAAGGTCCTGGGGTAAGAAGAGCATGTGCATATGAAGGATTGACAAAACCACCACTCCCTTCAGTGAGCAAAAAATTATCATTGTAGCCTCATCTGTAGCCTATATTTGGCCCTATTAATACTTTGAGTCTAAGTTGCCAGTGATTGTTAAGTTAACCCAGTGGTTTAGTAACATTGTTTTTTTTTCAATTGGGAATTTTAAAAAATTAGGGCTTCATTTCTACCTTTAATTAGTACATAAATTTCTAAATTTTTAATTTTGGGTATTTTTATTGAAGTATAGTGATCTAAAATATTATTTTCAGATGTACAACACAGTGATTCAATGTTTTTATAGATTATAGTCCACTTAAAGTTATTATAAGATATTAGCTACAGTCTCTGTGCTGTACAATATATCCTTGTAAAGCTACAGAAGATACATTTTATAGCTTTATATCTCAGGGACTGTAGCCAATATTTTATACGTAGTAGTTTATACCTCTTAATCCCCTACCCCTATCTTGTCCCCTCACTCCTTCTCTCTCCCCAGTGGTAACCATTAGTTTGTTCTATATGTGGGTCTGTTTATGTTTTATTGTATTCATTGGTTTGTTTTACTTTTTAGAGTCAACAATTAAGTGATTACACATAGCATTTGTTTTTCCCTGTATGACTTATTTCACTAAGCATAATACATTCTAGGTCCATCAGTGCTGTTGCAAATGGCAGACTTTCATTCTTTTTAATGGCTGCATCATGTTCCACTGCATATACGTGTATATATGTGCCACATCTTCTTTATGCATTCATCTGCTAATGGACACTTAGGTTGCTTCTGTGTCTTGGCTATAGTAAATAATGATACTAGGAACAATGAGGTACATGTGTCTTGTCAGATTAGTACTTTTGTTCTCTTCAGATATATACTTAGGATTAGAATTACTGGGTCAAACAGTAGTTCTATTTTTAGTTTTGAAGACACTCCATTATGTTTTTCACAGTGGCTGCACCACTTTACACCCCACCAGCAGTGCAGAAGGGTTCACTTTCCTCTACACCCTCACCTACATTTGCTGTTTATAGACTTTTTGATTATAAGCATTCTGACAGATATGAGGTGATAACTCACTGTGGTTTTAATTTGCATTTCTCTGATAATTAGCAATGTTGAGCATCTTTTTATGTGTCTGTGGACATCTGTATGTCTTCTTTGGAAAAATGTTCATGCAGGTCTTCTGCCCATTTTTTAATTAGGTTGTTTGGTTTTTTGACATTGAGTTGTATGAGCTGTTTATATGTTTTAGATATTAACCCCTTATCTGTCATATTACTTGCAAATAATTTCTCGCATTTGGTAGATTGTTCTTTCATTTTGTTGATGGTTTCCTTTGCTGTGCAAAAGCTTTAATTAGCTTTTGTGTATTTAATTAGATTTTTTGTGTTTAATTAGGCCCCATTTGTGTACTTTTAGTTTTGTTTCCTTTGCCTTAGAAGACAAATCCAAAAAATATTGCTGTGATTTATGTCAGAGTGTTCTGCCTATGTTTTCTTCTAGGAGTTTATGATTTAGACCTTACATTAAGTCTTTAACATAAGTTTTGTGGGGTTTTTGTTGTATATGGTTTGAGAAGATGTTCTGATATCATTCTTTTACATGTAGCTGTCCAGTTTCCCCAGCATTGCTTGAAAAGACTGTCTTTTCTCCGTTGTGTACCATTGCCCTTTGTCTCAGACTAATTGACCATAAGTGCATGGGTTTACTTCTGGGCTGTTTATTATGTTGCATTGATCTATATGCTGTTTTTGTACCCATACCACACTGTTTTGATAACTGTTGCTTTGTAGTATAGTCCAAACTCAGAGAGCATGTTTTCTCCATCTTTGTTCTTCTTTCTGAAGATTGCTTTGGGTATTTGGGGTCTTATTTTGTTTTTGTTTTTATTTCTGCTCAGTCTTCCTTTTTTTTTTTTTCTTGGCCACACCCACAGCATGCAGAAGTTCCTGGTCCAAGGACTGAACTTGTACCACAGCAGTTACCTGGGCCATAGCAGTGACAATGCTGGATCTTTACCCCACTAGGCCACTAGGGAACTCCTTGAAGTCTTCTTTTGAACAATTTTAGATTTACAGAGAACACACAAATTCTAAGATGCATTCAGAACTTCAAAATGTGAGGAAGGTGCATCTTAGAATTACATCAATTTCTATAATTGTGACAATTACAGCTAGCATTTTTTGAGTTTATACTATATACCAGGCACTGCTAAGAACTCTTGATTTAAAGCTCAGACAATACAGGAGTTCCCTTCGTGGCTCAGTGGTTAACGAATCTGACTAAGAACCATGAGATTGCGGGTTCGATCCCTGGCCTTGCTCAGTGGGTTAAGGATCCGGCGTTGCCATGAGCTGTGGTGTGGGTCGCAGACGCAGCTCGGATCCCACGTTGCTGTGGCTGTGGTGAAGGCCGGCAGCTACTGCTCCTGTTAGACCCCTAGCCTGGGAACCTCCATATGCCGCAGGTGCGGCTCTACATAAAAGGCAAAAAGATAAAAAAAAAAAAAAAAAAACTCAGACAATACAGATGGAGAAACCGAGGTGCAGAGATGTTACCTTGCTTTCCCAGAGATACCCTTTTAGGACTGACCAAGTTGGGACTTGAATGTGGGCAGACTGGTTCCAGAACTTTATAGCCACGACATATAACCAAGCTTTATAGCTTTGACCCAGCTCCAATTCCCATGATGGGCTTTTCTTCCATCATCTGCTTTTGAGGATAATTGATAAGCTGAGTACCAATGGATGAAGCTTTTGTACCAATGGATGGGGCTCAGTGCTTCGCCAATGCACATCCCATGCCTTTGGGCATGCCTTCTTTCCCCTCTGTGCTCTCTTCTCTCATGCCAGACCAAGTGTGACATGGAAATGCCAGAAGTTCTCTGGCCTCAGAGGAGGGGATAGTCATCTCCAGGTTCAGGACCAGCCTGACCACAGTGGCAGCATAGATCTGCTGTGTTAGTACCAAAACTTGACTTTCCAATGAATGCGGAGCCCCGGGGCTGTTGATGGCCCCATAATTATTCATTTTCCTGTCCAGATAATCAGATCCATCCTTCAGTCTCATTTATCTTGTCTATCCTTGGGCACAATGAGAGAAAGACAGTCATTACTCATTGCTCAGCTGTTGATCTCTTTGGTTAATTTGTTAATTGGATTTGTGGTGACTTTGGTGGCAGTAAAGAAGAGAATTTCACTACAAAGAAGGGTAGAAAAACATAGAAGATAATCTTGTTAATTCTCAACATACGAAGGACCCTGTGACCAAGTTTAGAGACAGCTGTTTCCTGCAAGGTGTAAGAGTCCTGATATTCCTTGCTTGTCTTAATGCATGAATTTCTCATTCTTAATTTTTCCTCTGGATGAAGACATTGAAGATATTTATACACTTTACAGTTCATACCAAGCCCTCTAGCCTGTAAAGGTTAGAGCTTAAAACTGGGCCTCAGAGTTCCCATTGTGGCTCACTGGGTTAAGAACCCAACCTAGTATACATGGGGATATGGGTTCAATCCCTGGCCTCACTCAGTGGGTTAAGGATCCAGCGTTGCCATGAGCTGTGGTATAGGTCACAGACATGGCTCTGATCTGGCGTTGCTGTGGCTTTGACATAGGCTAGCAACTGCAGCTCTGACTAGACCCCTAGCCTGGGAATTTCCACGTGCCACTGATGTGACCGTAAAAAAAAAAAAAAGTGGGCCTCTGCACTCAGGTTATCTGGGATTGAACCCTAGCTCTATTACTTTCTTTGTGAATTTAAGTCACTTAAATTCTTGGTGCCTCAATTTTCTTATCTGTAAAATGGGGTTAACAATAATACATGCCTTCTTGAGTTGTTGGAGGCGCCAGTCCATATTAAATCTTCAATAAGTGCTGCTTTCCTTCTCCTCCTGCTCATTATTATCTTTGTTATTGCTGTTATTTTTTATTTTTTTAATTTTTTATTGCAGCATAATTTTTTTTAAGTTTTATTGATGTAGAGTTGACTTAGAATGTTGTGATAATTTCTCCGGTACAACAAGGTGATTTAGTTATCCATGTACACACATCCATTCTGTTTCAGATTCTTTTCCCACACAGATGATCACAGAATATTGGATAGAGTTCCCTGTGCTCTACAGCAGGTCCCTGTTGGCCCATCATTCCATAGACCTCGGTGTGCATATGCCAGTCCCAAACCCCGGTCCATCCCTCCCTCCCCCACTGTGGTTATTTTTAGTATTCTATTTCATTAGATCTTTTCAAGAAGTCTATAAAGAAAAGGAATAGCATCATTCTAAATTAGCATAGCACACTGGGAAAGGAACAGGGCTTGCAATTCTAGCACCTAATAGAGAGAAATTCTTGTTGACTTACTATCCCAGCATCCTTTTAATCAGCTGTTGAGTTATATAGTTAACACAAAATAGAATGTTCACATTTTTAAAATTTAATTTTATTAGAGTTGACTTACAATGCTGTATTAGTTTCAGGTGCACAGCAAAGTGAATCTGTCATACATATACATATATCCATTCTTATTTAGGCTATCACAAACTATTGAGTAGCTTTTCCTGTACTATACAGTAGGTTCTTGTTAACCACCTATTGTATACAGTAGTGTGCATGTGTTATTTCCACCCTCCCAATTCCCTCCCTCCAACAACAGCTTCACCTATGGTAACTTTAAGATTGGTTTTGCAATCCGTGAGTTTGTTTCTGTTTTATAAATAAGTTATTTTGTATCATTTTTATTAGATTTCACATTTAAGTGATATCATATGATATTTGTCTTTCTCTGTCTGACTTACTTCACTCAGTAGGATGTCTGTGGCCATATCACCCTGAACATGCCCAATCTCTGTCCAAACCCTCACACCCTTTTTTTTTGTGTTGTCTTTTTAGGGCTACACCTATGGCACAGAGAAGTTCCCAGGCTAGGAGTTGAATCGGAGCTGCAGCTGCTGGCCTCCACTGCAGCCACAGCAACTTTCCCTGCAGCTCATGGTAATGCCAGATCCTCAACCCACTGAGAGAGGCCAGGGATCCAACCCACATCCTCATGGACACTAATCAGGTTCTTAACCCACTAAGAGGGTTCTTAACCACGACGGAAACTCCCAGTGTTTCCTTTTTTTTGAAGCCCATGGTCGGAGTTCCCGTCGTGGCAGAGCAGAAACAAATCCAACTAGGAACCGTGAGGTTGTGGGTTCGATCCCTGGCCTCGCTCAGTGGGTTAAGGATCTGGCATTGCAGTGAGCTGTGGTGTAGGTTGCAGATGTGGCTCGGATCCCGCGTTGATGTGGCTCGGATCCTGCGTTGCTGTGGCTGTGGCTGTGGCGTAGGCCGGCAGCTGTAGCTCTGTTTAGACCCCTAGCCTGGGAACCTCCACATGCCGCATGTGTGGCCCTAAAAACAACCAAAAGGAAAAAAAAAAAAAAAGGTCAGTAGGGGAAGACTGACATGGGAAAAAAAAAAAAGATCTCTTCTATTAGATGAATTGTTATAGGCACTAAAATAAATAAGCAAAGGTCTTTGAAGTAGAAATAAGGGAGAGGTTCACTTTGGCCTTGGGGTGGGGAGGGAGCTGGAGAAGCCTTCTGGGAGAAGATGCCATTTCGGCTGAACCTTGATGGAATAATTATCTACTAGGCATCTCTTTAGAGACTTGGGAGGCTGCAGTGAATAACACTGACCAGGGCTGTATTCTCACGGGCTTTCCAGGCAGATTCCAGGGAGTTTAACTGTGACTTGCCCCCGTCTACCCTCCAGTAGACGCCTCCCCAGCCCTCCCCACTGCTTCTCACTGTGCTTTAACCACTTGGTGATGAGTCATTAGCAGACAAATAGCTCCTGTTCTATCCCACATGCATGGATGTGCTCAGACTGTTTTCTTGCCCAAGATCCTCTCCCCACTCGCTCCAGTATAACCAGCATCTCCTAACATCCTCTCCTCCAGGGGGCTTTCCTGCTTGACCCTGTCCTCCCTCCTCTGTGCTCCACAGCCTGTGTTCTCTCTCCTCCACCGGTTCACTGATTCCCACACAAGCCTTGATTGCCCACTCTGTCTCCTCGAGGGCAGGGACTGCATTAGATTCATCTTACTTCCAAGTATATACTCATTAAATTTTGGATGAACAAACAAATATGCGGGGAGAATGCAGCCTGAGATCTACGTCTTGGTTCTGGTCTTGCTTGAATAGTCATATTACTGTGTGATTGCCAATAAATCCCTTGTCCCTCCTGAGCTCCTGTTTCTTCATCTGCGTGAGAGAGACTCGGATTTGAAACTCTTTGGGGGCCTCTTTTTAGTTCTGAGATTCTCAAGTCTCCTTCTCGCTTCAGAAGATGATGACTGTCTTTGTGGAAAATTACAAAGAAAGAATGCCAAACTGAGCCCAAATCCCACCATCCAGAAATAGCCATGGTTAACATTTGATGAAGATCACTCCAGACATCTTTCTAAGCTTATGTACTAATAGACAGGAGATCAACAGATAGAAATAACATTATGAAAACAGGATCATTGTATCCTGACTTTTTGAAATACCATGTTAAATTAAATTTTGCCTGGATGTAATAGTAGAAAAAGAAATTGAAATGAAATTAAAGGACTTGCTGAACCCCAAAGCCCCATTATTCTGACATTAAACACTCACAAGGCCACAGAGCAAGAAATACCAACAATTTAGATACAAAGACATTTTAAAACCTGGGACAGAACAGATGCATTTTAATTCTGACCATGAAATCGCAGGCCCTAAGCTAGAAAAATAGGCTGCAGGGTCCCAGTGATTCGGTTCCAGCGGGCTTGGGCAGGCATGATGGATGACTAGCTGCCCGGCCCTGGGCCATAATTGATGGCAGCACCGCAGTGACCCGCACTCTTCTGCATGAGAAGCCCAGCACCCAAGGCTGTCAGCTGGGGCTGTCATCAAGCCGGTAGGGCTGGGACGGACCCCGAGAGCCCCCATCCCAGGGAACTGACGTGTCTGACTGCCTGACAAATCCTCCCCAGAATCCGAATGATAGAGGGCAGATGGGCACGATCTGGAGACAATGTTCTGATTTGATCTGGGGGAGGCTTCCGGCAATAAATTACACATTTGGCTGAGATTAACCCGTCTTCCCGCCATGTCCCCATCCCTTTTGGCTTTTATAGACAGATGAACTCACAGTCTGATGTTATCTACTCAGACGGCGGAGGTGGCTGTGATGAGAAACGGGGGGTGTGTTGACTCTGGCAGCCAGAACACAGGAGGCACAGGGTAGAATGCCAACTGTGGGATGTTGGGGTCAGGCAGAGGGGGAAATGTGCATCAGCAAAGGACAGGGCAGGTTCAAAAGTTCTGGGTCCGACTCCAGGATCTGCCCTTTACCAGCTGTGCACATTTAGGTAAGCATCTTAACCTTCTTGTGCCTCAGTTTTCTCACCTGTAAATGAAGCTGAGGACAGTAATGATTGCAGAAGTTTACTGTGGGTATAAAGCAACTGGCATACCCAGGGTCCTCGTGTGATGAAAGCTCTTTGTATGGCCTTCATAAATTAATATTCCGTTTAGAATGGATGAGCAATGAGGTCCTACTGCACAGCACAGGAAACTATATCCAGTCTCTTGTGATAAAACATGATGGAAGATAATATGAGAAAAGGAATGTGTGTATATGTATGACTGGGTCAATATGCTGTACCAGCAGAGATTGACTCAACATTGTAAATCGACTATACCATAATAAAAAATAAATTAAAAAAAGAAAACGAAAAGTTAATATGGTATCTCAGTCTTATCATAATCAATGTAATAACGATATGATGATAACAACTAGCTATGAATGCCATGTCTTGGATGCTTGAAATCTTTAGGATTCTTTCCCCACATAGATTATCACAGAATATTGGATAGAGTTCCCTGTGCTCTACAGCAGGTCCCCATTGGCCAGTCATTCCATAGACCTCGGTGTGCATATGCCAGTCCCAAACCCCCAGTCCATCCCTCCCTCCCCCACTGCTGTTATTTTTTATATGCTATTTCATTAGAACTTTTCAAGAAGTTTATAAAGAAAAGGAATAGCATTGTTCTAAAGTAGCATAGTGCACTGGGAAAGGAACAGGGCTTGCAATTCTAGCACCTAATAGAGGGAGATTCTTGTCTGTCCTGTTGACTTACTATCCCAGCATCCTTTTACTCGACCATTGAGTATGTAATTAACATAAAATAGAATGCTCACACAAATGTAAAGAGGTAATTGAGAGTTTCATAAGAGGTCCATTTCCAAAGATGGGGGCCAGGTTAAGGGGTGTGATGAAGTAGCCCAGGATTAGCAAGAGCGGGAAACCATAAGCTATTCAGCATGAAGGGTCAGGGAAAGGACGGGCTCCGGGAGTTGGGGGAGTGGCTGTCGGGGGAGGAGAGGGCTGCCTGACAGAAGCACAGCCACACAATTAGGAAATTCCAGTGCTGCGGGAGGGACCAAGGGAACAAAGCCACTGGAAACCAGGGACAGTAGAGCCTGGGGTGATGCGGGCTGAGGGCTTTCAGCCCTTGGAGCACAGAGAGGGTGGAGAAGGGTGAAAAGATCCCCGGCACAGCTCTGCAGCCTCTGTCTTATTGCGTCCTGGCCACGACTTAGAGACCGGGACTTAGAGACCGGGACGGCTATAACCCCGTTTGCAGGTGAGGGGACAAGCCCGAAGAGCTTAGGAGCCTGACGAGTGGCAGAGCTGGTCTTCAAGCCTGGATCTGTCTGCGTCAGGACCCACCCCCATGGTTACTTCCATTAGCGATGCTCACCATGAGAGATGACAGGTATCCTTGGCAAGAGCTCGTGAGAAGGGGCTGAGGCAGGAAAGGCGCACGACACTGGGAGGGTAGGACGCGGCATCCTCTGCTGGGCTGCCGGGGTGACCTTCCTGCAACGCACACCTGAACCAGCCGCTCAGCCACTGCTGCCGTGGCTGCCCACCCTCCTCATCAAAAAGCTAAGTCTCTTTCTGGCTCCTCCCCAAGCTCCATCCTCTTCCACCCCCCAGCGGATTCCCCAAGCTCATAAACTACCCCTCTGCGTGTGCCTAGTCAGGGTTCTGCAGAGAAAAGGAACCAAGACCGAGAGAGAGGCATGAAGGTATATACTAAGAGATTTATTTGGAGGAATTGGCTCCTGGTTGTGGGGGCTGGTGAATCTGAAACCTGTGGGGCAGCAGGCTAGAAACTCGAGCAGGAGCTGAGGCCACAATCTTTTTTTTTTTTTTTTGGCCTTTCCACAGCCTACGAAGTTCCCAGGCCAGGAATCAGATCAGAGCCACAGTTATGACCCAACCCACTCTCTGGCAACACCAGATCCTTAACCCCTGTGCCAGGCTGGGAATTGATTCTGCTTCCCAGTGCTTCCAGGATACCCACAGATCCCATTGTGCCACAGTGGGAACTCCTGTGGCTGTGATATTAAGGTCAAATTTCTTCTTCAGGAAGCCTGTTTCTCTCCCAAGTGCTTTCAATTGATTGAATGAAGCTCACCCACATGATCGAGAGTAGTTCCCATTATTTGAAATCATAGGATAGTAGGTAGGTGCTAACCACATCTACAAAATGCCTTTGCAGCAACACCTAGATTAGCGTTTGATTAAGTAATCGGCACCACAGCCTTGCCAGGTGGACACTCAGGACAGCATCACAGCATCCTCTCCTGTCCCCATACCTTTTCAAAAGCTGTCCCCTCTGCCTGGTTGTCCCTCCCAAGCTCCTCACTTTGGGGAGCCTTTGAGGCACGGACCCAAAGCCCCCTTCTCTGTGAAGACTTCCCAAATTTCCTCAAGCAGGGTGAGCCCTCCTCCTCTGGCCGTCAACACAGCGGCGGCTCAGTTGTGTCCAGCACTTAATCACACAGCACCACAAATATTACCTAACTAGACGAAGGGTTGGAAGGTGGGTATTTTTTTTCAACCCAGTGTCTCCAGCATGTAGCACATGAAGGGGGCAGAATAAATATTCATTAAATGAGTCAATTTGTTAATAGACAAAAAGAAGAATGTGAAGAAAAAAAACCTGAAGCGCAGCGCAGGCATGGGGAGCTTCCATTGCATACAAACCCAGCAATGCCCACATTTTTTACCCCACTCAGCCCCGATCTCAATGTCTTTCCCTCCCTGCCTTAGAAAAGTGTGTTTGGGGTTGGGGGTGAAGGCAGGCACGTCTGCAGAAGGTCACCCGTGGCTGCTTTCCGTGAGAGGTTCTGCAGTTGGTATTCCACAGTATGTGACATTTTTCAGCTTCTTGCTGGAAAACACCAAGAGGTTGTAAATCATTCCAGTGCAGCTGTCCGAGTGATAAGTGCCTGGGAATTGCGAAGGGATGTGGGGACGTGTTCCCGCCCCCCAGGAGCCAAGCAGGGCTATTTCTGGGGCTCTGCAATTTACGCTGAAAGGCAGGGGTCCTGGTCCCTTGGCTTCTGAATCAACAGGAGTCAGAGCAACATTCGTTCTCCTGGTGGAGTCCACAGAGAGACGATGCCAGCGGCCGGTCCCGTAGCACTCTGGATGGACGTGTGGCCACTTTCATAAGAAATCCACTTCTAAGCTTGGTCAACCTTGGAGAAATTATTCAAACTCCCTGATGTTCATTCTACTTCCGTGTAAAACAGAGACAAAAATAGTAGCTACTATGTAGAGCCACAGTGAGGATTAAACGTAGCACTTATAACAGCGTTTAGGACATGGCAGCCACTATATAAATGTTTGCAATCATCACTGTCATCATTGTATTATTACCTTAGCCTCATCACCACTATCGTTTCATAGTATCAGCATCAAAATCACATACCACCATCATCATCATCACCGTGGATCTCATCATTACCACACCATCGTCATCACCACCAAATCTTCATCATCACCACATCGTCATCATCACCAGCACCATCATCATCATTGTCATAGTGTCATTATGATTATCTTGTCAAATCTTTCTTTAGGCCCTATTCTATACCAGGTTCAGAGAATTTCTAGAGATTGAAAGATAGGCTCCTCTATCAAGAAGTTTGACATGCAGGAGTTCCCATTGTGGCTTGGTGAGTTATGAACTCGACTAGAATCCATGAGGATGCTGGTTTGATCCCTGGCCTCACTCAGTGGGTTAAGGACCGGGCGTTGCCATGAGCTACGGTGTAGGTTGCAGACACAACTGGAATCTGCTGTGGCTGTGGCTGTGGCTGTGGCTGGCAGCTGCAGCTCTGATTCAACCCCTTGCCTGGGAACCTCTGTATGCCACAGGCGTGGCCCTTAAAAAAAAAAAAAATAAGTTTGGCATGCAGACATCCACAGGTGCTGCAACAAAGGCTTGTTCAGGGGCATGGAGAATAAGTAAATGAAGATTTTCAAGAGGAGCAATATTTGAACTGATTGTTTAAGAAGGTCCAAGAGAAGAAGAAATTGGTAAGGCAGACAAAGGGTGCTGTTTAGGCTGCAAGATAACATTCCAGGCAGAGGAAGGACATGGAAGCTCTGATCTGCAAGGCACAGTTGGGGAGCTATATGACCTGGAACAAAGCCTGGGTATGAGAGCAGGGCTGATGGCGCTTCAGAACATCCTGAAGATGCTATCCTGGCCACAGAGCATTCCTGGCCCTCCACACAGGTTAACATATGTTCTAAGTAGATGAAAATTTCTGCTCTAAGATGTCTTCGTGGCCTCACTCCATCATCTCCGTAAGCATGTGAATGATGTTAGATGGATAAACCCCAGGTAAATGTTCCTGGAATCCTTCTTCAGCCCATGAGAGCCAACCTGAAGGAAAGGTACTACTCAAGTTTCCTAGGAGCTTGGGATCTCCTCGTAAGTGCAATGCAAGTGCAGTGCGAATAGCTCTCACCGAACAGGCTTTCATTTTGCATGCCGGGCACTCCTCTAGACACTTAATGTTCATCTTCTTAAACTATCAGAAGAGTTTCAAGGAAAACAACTTACTAAGCCTCCTTAATAGATGAGAAAACTGAAGCTCCAAGAGCTTGACTGGCACATCCCAGGTGATGCAGGCAGTGAGTGATGGACCTAGGATTCCAACCTCGTTCTGCAGAATAAATCTTTGGGTTGCTCTAGAGCTACAGTGTCCAAGGTGGTAGTCACTGGACGTGTGTGGCTATTTCCATTTAAACGTTAATTCATTCAAATTAAATACAATTTAAAATTCAGTTCCAAGTTGCACCAGTCATATTTACAGTGTTGCATTGCTGCACGTGACCAGTAGCTACTGTATCAGATAATGTCATGTAGAACATTTCTTTCAGCTGGAAAGTTCTACGGAATGGAGCCGCCCTAGAGAACACGCGACACCCTTCCTGTGCCCGCCTTGTGCTGTCAGGAGGATCAGGCCTCATTTAGTTGGAGCTGTGCAGCATCATACATAAGACACTCCAGAGACCCGCAAACCTGTCCTTATAAGATTACCCCCAGAACTACCCCCATTTGGAAGGCGATTAGGCAATACGAATAATGAAAGGTGCGATTAATCAAAGCAAAAGGCATAGAAAGGAGCCACAAGATGTGGCCATGTCACTGAGTATAGACACTGCACTGAGAAGCAGACAAGCTGGATGAGCCCCGCCCCGCCCCCAACACGTACGCTCCCCTGGCCTCAGAACCACAGAGCTGGCTTCACACCATTGTTGGATGGCTTTCCTCCACATCTCTCGAGTTTGCCTTCGACAGCGCTTTATGGATATTAGCTCATTTAGTTTCAGCCCAGGTCTGTGCCGACTATGCCCCCGGCACATGGCAGGCATCGTGGAAAAGAATCCATGTGGGACTTTGACCTCACACCTTGGCGTAAGAAGTGGGTTCTAGTCTGAGTCTGCGTCTCCCTGAGGTTTGGCACAAGCCCCTTCGTGGCTCCAGAGGACCTCTCTACCCATCTGGAAAATGAGATCAAGAAATGTGTATGATGGTCGAATGACATGATATATGCGAAATCCCCCCCACCCCCGACAGGCTGAAAAGTACTGCTATGAAGGTCGTTGTTTTCATTGAACTTTAAGGTGCTTCCGAGGGCTCCAGTGAGTGTCAGATGACAGAAAAGGAGAGGGAGGATTAATTCTCTTTATTCGAGTACTCATTTCACACATGAAAACAAGTGGAGCTGGGCTAGAATGGCCTATGAGAGGGATCCCAGGTGGCAGAGACAGAGACTGGAACCTTGAACTCCACATTTATCTGCATTTCCACCTTCAGCACAGCTGTGAGTCCCTCTCTGTTTTCAGGACCCACGGGCTCTGAGTGGACTTCCATTATCTAAGGTCAATAATAGAGACCCTAGGAGTTCCCACTGTAGCTTAGTGTATTAAGAACCTGACATAGTGTCCATGAGGATTGGGGGGTTGATCCCTGGCCTCGCTCACTGGGTTAAGGATCCTGTGTTGCTGTGGCTATTGTGTAGGCCGGCAGCTGCAGCTCTGATTCAATCCCTAGCCTGGGGACTTCCATATGCTGCAGGCGCAGCCATCAAATTTAAAAAAATTTTTAAAAAAACAGAGGTCCTGGAAATCATTTACTGTGCACATATCATGTGCCAGATCATTAACACACGTGCTGGTGGTTAAGCTCTATGGACACACCCTTATTGAACAGAAAGGAAGACACCTGTGGCGGGGTTAAATTCACTGTTCGAGGCCACGGCACTGATAATTGGCAGAGGAGGTGATAAGGCCCCTGTTTTTCTGACCCAAGGTGTTTCACAGCTCACTGTCCCCTAGGGCGGCGCCACTGTGTCACTGCTTGAGGGCTGCGGAGACAGGGGGAGGGGAGGATGTGGCAGCTGTGTGCACCAGGGCAGGGCGCTGCTGGGGCCCTTTCCCTGCCGCTGATCAACATGCATACAAGACTGACAGCCCTGGAACGCGCTCTTTTGCCAAAGCTCCCTAGTCCCTCCAGCCGCCTGAGAGCAACAGCGTCGCGAAGAGCTTCCAGGAAGGGAACATAGAGTCAGGTCCCAGGGGAGGTTTCCCAAGGAAGCTCCCTCCACCCGCAAAGCCTGGGGTTTCCTCCTCTGTCAGGATTTCCTTGTCTTTCGAATTAGATTTAACTGAATTTTTCAGCAAAAACACTTCTGGAGGAATTCTCTAATTAAATGAAGACACAATATCTTCAAATTATTTTGGGCAAACACCATCTCCATGTCCCACTTAGAGCAGAAATTAAAATCCCACGTTGACCTTTTAGAGATCAAGCCCGGTTTTCCTCCGATATATCCTTTTCTCCTCTGTCTCTTCCGGTCCTTTCTTCTCCATCTCCTCCTTGCAGATGTGCACCTTGCATTCAGAACAAAGGTCGGAACCATCTCTGAGGATTAGAAGATAAGATTTACTGGGGCTTTTGACAAAATCCTCACCTTTTTCCCGTCTTCTCCTTTGCTGGTTGATCAACATGCTTGTGGTTATTTCTATGCTGTGATAATTTTGGTTTTGTGAAAAAAGGTGACTCATTCCTTTGGGTTTCAGCCTTTGTCCAGCTTGTCGTGCCACTTCTGTGTTTATCAGGTGCTGCAGCCTCTGCCTCCACAGCCCCTGATGTGTCTAATAGATGGCCAGCAATTACTGCTTCACATTGCTTTGCGCGTCTTTCATAATATTGAACACCTCCTACCCTTAAGAAAACAGAGACTTTGTGTCTTTAGTTAAGGGCCCCATCCCCAATGCCGGGAAGAGACACACTACGAATATTTGTTGGATAAAGAAAGCCCAGAAGGAGTTCCTATGGTGACTCAGCGGTAACGAACCAGACTAGCTCCATGAGGACGAGGGTTCGATCCCTGGCCTCGCTCGATGGGTTAAGAATCTAGCATTGCTGTGAGCTGAGTTGTAGGTCACAGATGTGGCTCAGATCTGATGTTGCTGTGGCTGTGGTGTAGGCCAGCAGCTGCAGCTCCAATTCAACCCTCAGCCTGGGAACTGTGGCCCTAAAAAGAAAAGAAAAGAAAGGAAAGCCCAGCAAAGCCATTGTAAACCCTCGAGTAGAAGCTGCCCATCTCAGATTCCAGATTTCAGGTGAGAAAAGAAATGGAAGGTGGTACTTGGCACCCAGGGAAAACAAATTACGGGCTTTGCACCCGAGTGGCAGTGCTGTCATTAGTCAATGTTTCCTATACCACGTGCGACGATAACCTCTAAGGTCACTTGTCAACCACTCTAGGCGCATTTGGGATACACGCTCTCATTCAGTCCTTCACAGCTGCCCTTCGTGATGGGTTATTCTTTCAAAGGGCCCTCCTTTTGCAGAAACACAGAGGCGAGAAAATCAAGGTGTACGAAGTTAGAGAGCTGGTCAGAATCACAGGGTTGGTGAGTGGTGAGGTCAGATGTGATCTTTACTGCCCGCCCTGCTCTGCGGCCGCCCTCAGTACGAAAATCAGCCTCTGAGAGCTCTAAGGTCATCAGCCAGACAGGGGCTTAGCATTCAAACAGAAGCAAAGTGACCTAAGCGAAGGGACAAAAAAAAAAGCCTTGCTCACCTCCCTCTCCCTCTGTCTTTGTATTCTAACAAGCATCTCTATTCTTCTTAGGAACTAATCGCTTTATTTCCATAATCGATTCCTTTTCTCTCTCTCTCTCTCTCCCCCTCTCTCTGTCTCTCCTCTTTCCTTTCCCAGCCAAGTGCTGTAACATATATTTTACTACCTCTGCTTTTCCTGTTATCTGCTATGTTACAGCTGTCTTGGCAGGGGCCCTCTTTGTTAGCAAAAGCCTCTGTTGTTGGATTTTTGATAATGCTCCAGGAGAACAGGGTGCTTGTCCAGTCTGCCTTCCCTTCCATCCATCCCCAGAATCTGCATGGGTTCTAGGCACCAAAAAAGACACCGTCAATATGTCTGAATGAGCAGGTGAGGGCACGTCATATGCCAGTAAAATAACAGGACCTGAAAGATGACGGGGCTGAGCGAGGGAAATCTGCTGACACTGAAGTAAGCAGGGCCTGGAACTGTGGAAAGTGGCATCTATTTTGTGAGGGCCCCCCCCCGGCTGTGTATGCTAATTATAGGAGGAGCAAGACTGGGAAGAAACTGGAGAGAGTATTGGCGTGAGTCTGGCTTGAAGCCAAGTATGGTGTGCTTCTAAGAAGCCAAAAGAGGAGTCCCCATTGGCTCAGTGGGTTAAGAACCCAACTAGGATCCATGAGGATGCAGGTTCAATCCCTGGCCCCGCTCAGTGAGTTAAGGATCCACTGTTGCTTCAAAGCTGTGGCGTAGGTTGCAGATGTGGCTCGGATCTGGCGTTGCTGTGGCTGTGGTGTAGACCAGCAGCTGCAGCTCCAGTTTAACCCCTAGCTGGGAACCTCCATATGCCACAGGTGTGACCCTTAAAAAAAAAAGAAAGAAAGAAACCAAAAGAATCTAAGACCAATCTCCTTCCTTACTGTGAATGTGGGGGAGGCTCCTGGTATTGGTGCCCATGTGACCAAATTGCTCCAACACAGAGAGAAATCTTCACTTAGGTCTTTAAAACTCCAGT
Source organism: Catagonus wagneri (assembly GCA_004024745.2). Classification (NCBI taxonomy): domain Eukaryota; kingdom Metazoa; phylum Chordata; class Mammalia; order Artiodactyla; family Tayassuidae; genus Catagonus; species Catagonus wagneri. The sequence goes on from PVHT021183594.1 coordinate 1,384,018, forward strand.
TGATTTCAGCAAATTCTCCCAAAGCCAGATTCTATCTTTGCCTCAAGCAAAAATAAAGGTAGCAAACCCTTTGAAAGCCACTTATGAAAGTTTAGCTGCCTGGGATCTTGGCTGGTGGGAGTCAACCTCTGACCCCAGTAGATGGTGATTTGACTGTTCTGCTGCTCTCTGATCAGAGCCAGTGGCCCTAAGTGACTTCCCATTCCTGTTGAAAAAAGCATAGGTCGCCAGTTTTCTTAGTTTCCAAGGGCTGTGGTGACAAGTTACCATCAACTGTGTGTCTTAAACAATGGCATTTTTTTTTCTTTTTAGGGGTGCACCTGCACCCCTAAAAAGTTCCCAGGCTGGGGGTCAAATCGGAGCTGCAGCTGCTGGCCTACACCACTGCTCGCAGCAATGCCGGATCCCTAACCCACTGATAGGGGCCAGGGATCGAACCCACGTCCTCTTGGATACTAGTTGGGTTGGTTACCACTGAGCCCCAAAGGGGCAGTTTTTTATTTTACAGTTTTAAAAACCAGAAGTCTAGAAGTAAGGTGTCAGCAGGGCCATGCTACCACTGATGCTCTCAGGGAGGGTTCTTCCTGGCCTCTGTCCAGTTTCTATGGTTACCAGCAATCCTTGGAATTCATTGGCTCTGCTCTCCGCCTTTGTCATCACGTGGCCTTCTTCCCTCTGTGTCTCTGTGGCTCTCTTGCCTTGCGTGGACCCCAGTCATTGAATTTAGAGCCCACCCTAATGCAGAATGACCTCACCCCTACTTGATTACATCTGCAAAGACCCTATTTCCAAATAAGGTCGCATGCACAGGTATGGGGGCTTCAATATATCTTCTGGGTTGGGGGAAGGGCATAATTCAACCCACAGCATTCATCACACTAGTTTTCTCAGACTTCTTAGCACTTAGTGTGAGCTCTTTGTTGGGGGGATTGACTTCTCAGGACTCTTTAAGCAAAAGGAACCAGAGGAATCATGGGGTGCGGGGGAGGTGACAGTGCCGATGGGCACAGGACGATTCTGTTGTCAAACCCCTTGACCACACTGCAGTGTGTCCCTGGATTTCCATGTCTAACCAGATCTTTCCACGCCTCTTCGAGATGGGTGACAACAGCTTTCCTTTTCAGCATCTGGCTGGCCCTGCCAAGGCCATCCCAGTTACCACCCATCTCAGGAAGGAGTGGGATGAGGCACTGAGACCTTGACGGACCCTCAGGGCCTCTTTGGACCTGCCAGGGGCTGGTGTCAGGCAGAATTGCAATGACTTAGTTACTTTCATGAGAATCAACTTTTGCCAGAATATGAGTCATGAGCAATGACTTTCTTTTGTAGGGAAAACATGAAAAATGGTATAGCGTTCTTTTTTTCTTTACTTTTTGTGCCTTTTAAGTTCAAAGAGACCTTAGGACTGGCCAGTCTTTGTGCTGTTCCCTCCCAGCTTCCTGGCCGCTGCACGATAGAATTATCAGATCACGTCTCCTTACTTGTCCTCCTGGTCGTCTCAGAAGGCTGTGGGTCCCCCAGAGACAGGGCGAGAGGCCCTAAAATCATCTTGGATTCTGTGGCACAAAGTATGTCTTGGCTACACCTTGGCATCACCTGGGGAGCTTTAAGAAATATTGATTCCTGGCTCTCTTCCCTGAAGAGTATGATTTAGTGGGCCTGGGAGGTGGCTGGGAATCAGAATCGTTAAAGCTCCCCAGCTGACACTAATACACAGGCAGCCAGAGGTCGGGAACCGCTGCCCTGGTGTCAGACACTGAGGTCTGGTGGCAGCAGCAGCAGCTCACAGTTATTGGTCCCTTATTTTGTGGCCCAGGCACTGTGCTTTGCCATTTGCATGAATTGTCTCATTCATGATACAACCATCCTGAAAGGTGGCGGCTGTTGTTATCCCCAGTGAAGTCTAAAGAAGTTGAAGGACTGGGTCAATGTCACTCAACTCGTAGTAGGTGATGGAGGGTGGCTATCAAGTCTCTCGACAGACACCCCCCCGCCCCGCCACGCGCCTTTCACCATTACGTCACACTGCTTTCACCTTGCTCCCAGCCTCCCTCCATTGGCATATAGGAGATGCTTCATAAGCTGTTTTCCCCCCAAGTTTATTGAGGTATAATTGACAAATAAAATTCATATTTATTGAAAGAATAATGTGGAGTTCCTCCGTGGTGCAGTGGAAACGAATCCGACTCGGAACCATGAGGTTGCAGGTTCAACCCCTGTCATTGCTCAGTGGGTTAACGATCTGGCATTGCCGTGAGCTGTGGTGTAGGTGGCAGATGTGGTTTGGATTCTGCTTTGCCGTGGCTGTGGCGCAGGTCAGCAGCTGTAGCGCAGGCC
>PVHT021183594.1:1387354-1406320 GCA_004024745.2 Catagonus wagneri
GTCATTGGGAAAAAAAAAAAAAAACTGTAATTGAGAATCTGTGATATTAATGGAGGGGTAAGCACATAGACCAGTGGAGCAGAACAGAGATCTCAGAAACAGACCCACATGCGCCACTGTAGTTGGCATCAGTGAGTCATCATGGCCATTACTAGGTGGCCTGTCGGTTAGACTTCACAATATTTCAGAGGGGCTGAGGAATCGAATCTAATCTAAACCGTTCACCTTTGAAAACCTGGCGACATGTTCCTCCAAGGAGTTCATGTGAGTGCTCTGGGCCTTACATCAATGCTAGCATCACACAGGAAACGCATGCAAACGACAGGGCTGCTCCCTCTGGGTCAGAGCGCCACTTCTGTGCCCGAGTGTGCTGGCCAGCACCGGGACTGGCTGACACTGCGTGATGGATATTTAACAGTGAGTGGGTTATAAATTGCCAGAAATGGGGCACCGTCAAGGGCCCAGGTACAGGATTCCCAGGTATCGGAGCAGCCCAGGAAACAGGTCATCCATTCATCCAGCCTGAGAAGAGGCCCATGGATAGGGCCCTGAAATGGACTTACTGTCTCCTGAACTGCTCCATCTGTGGCCGCTTTAGCTATAGCGAGATCCGACGGCAGATGGCAAAGTCTGGGAAGCAGAGGTGGCAGGCTGAGATGCTAATGGGATTTGTGGGGAGAACTATGTTAGAGAGAGCAGCCCTGTGAACAGCGGGACCAAAACAATGCTAAAAAAGTGAGGCAGCCTTTTATTATTGGGGCCAGAAGCTCCGCTCTCCCGGGCACAAGGCCGTGACTGAAAGCATTGGGCCCGTGCTGGGATGGGCTTGGTTTTTCTGGAGCTGGCCTCCTTGGCTTCTCGGGGCTGAAGATGCTAAACCCAGGAGCATGGAGGTGAGTTCAGGAACTGAGAGCATGGGCTGCTCTTATGTACAGAGCTTTCCCAGAGCTTTTAAAGGACAGAATTAATTAAGTACCTCTGCTGATAAGTCTAAGAGCAGTTTGACATTCTGGACCATGATTTCCCAACCCACGCTGACTGCTGGATGCTTGTTAATGACCCATCATGACAGTCGTGCTTCTCCGTGGCATAAACTCAGAACCAGACCCGGTGACCTTCGGAAGAGCAGGCAGGAAAGCCTGAGCCACATGAGGATCTGGTGGGTGAGCTTCACCCCGCTTCTGTCTGGCAGGTTACCAACCAGAGGTTAAAGGGCAAGACGGAGGCTCTTGTCTCTCTGAGAAAATGTTTCCTTCTCTTGTCGGCTGGAGAAAATGACACCAGGAGGAAGCCTAGACTTGAGAAGCATAGTAAAAAGAGGGTCTGGCAGAATTTCTAGTTCTGGAGATGCTATCTGGGCCGAAGAGGCCGGTGGCAGGAGAGGCAAGGGAATGGCTGTATTTAGTCTAGACCAGCGTGTCTCAATTTTAATGTGCACGCAGCTCACCTAAAGACCTTGTTAAAATGCAGATTCCGACTTGGCAGTTCTGGTGGGCGGGGGCGGCAGGCAAGATTTAGCATCTCCAACAAACTTCAGGTGATGCTGATGGTCCAGGGACCGTGCTTCTGGCTGATGTCGCCGTTGCCCCACCCCCTGCCTCCCCAGCTCCCTGTAAAAGAAGCTGGACGAACAGCAGGCCGTTGAGTTGGTCCTAGAAAGGATGCTTTTTATTCATCAAACTCCTATTCTGTTATCTCTTAAGAGATGATGAATCTTTGCTTAAGGCAGAAAGGAAGTCGCCAGAAGTCAAATAGCTGGCAGGTAGGTGACTCCAGTGCATGACCTTCTGACCCCAGAGCTTTTTAGACTTTTCTTTACATCAAGTACCAAAATGATACTTATTCCCAATTGTGACACATGTCATAAAAATGAGCAGAGTTTCAGAAGTGCTCAGGACTGGATAAGAGTAGAGGGAAAAATACGCGGGGCAGCCGAGGACTCGGGAGAATGTAAGGGTATCTACAGTCTCGAGTGCAGCCGGCATTAACTCCTTTCTTTTTTTTTTTTTTTTCTTTATTGAGGAATAGTTGATTTACCGTGTTGCATTAGCTTCTGGTATGCAGCAAAGTGACTCAGTCAAACATGTACATAAGCATCAACTCTTTATCAAAGACAGAGAAGTAGGAGACCTTGGTGGCCTAGAGGTTTAGGCTCCAGTGTTGTCATTGCTGTGCCTCAGGTCGCTGCTGTGGCTCGGGTTTGATTCCTGGCCTGGGAGTATCTGTATAACACAGGCACGGCTGAGAAAAAAAAAGAGAGAGAGAGAGAGAGAGACAGAGAGGCAGAGCGACAGACTGGGCAAGGATTTGGAGAAGGAAGCCTTGAAGAAGAAAAGGCAAGTGGGCTGACTCAGCGGACATTAGTAAGTGAACTTTCCAGTAGGGACAGGGTGCTCCTCATGGAGGCGGAGAATGGGGCCAGGAAAAGGAGGGCCTGGCTCTGGCGGCTCAGACCAGGAGGCTGAGCTTAGGTGGTTTTGCAGCCGCTGCCTCTGTCAGTCCGTAAGGATGCATATAACAAGACAGGACACATGAAAATACAGCTCTGCAGCTGGACATAAATTGGGTCTAACAGGACTGGGTGATCCACGGTGTCCGACGCAACACTGTGTTACAAGGCACTGCGGCACAATGGAGTTTCAGCCCCGTAACTCAACATGACGGCTGAAACAGCCAGAGAGGAAGCATCTGTGTCTTCATCAGCTGTGCTCATGCGGGCAGTCGCTGTCCAAGGGGACATTATCAAGAAAGAGGCCCCAGCCCAAACTGGCAGGAAGCTGGCCAGGGGAGGAGATTCTAAACAAGCCGGGTGAATTTCCAGGACTGTGTCACGCGGTTGTCAGGGATTGAAAGAGCTGGCCTTTCCCCGTGCCAGGCTAGGAACCAACAGCAGATATATGTTTCCTGTGAGCCATCAATGCAGGGTCTCATTTAATTCTCAGAACAACCTAGAGAGTGAGGAATAATCCCCGTTTTAATGAGTTTAGGAATCCTTTAGGAATATTTCCCGGGAGCACATTACCTAGAAGGTGGCAGAGCTGGGATCCAAAAGAAACGTGTCTGACTTCAAAGCGTATGGCTGCAAACACTCCACTCCACTTGTAGTATCCGGCAGGAGTGCTTTGCTTTTTTGGTTTGGTTTTGCTTTTTCCTTTTTTGGCCTCCCTGCGGTGTATGGAGTTCCCAGGCCAGGGATCAGATCTGAGCCACAGTTGAGACCTAAGCCTTCAGCTGCTGCAAAGCCAGATCCTTACCCCACTGTGCCGGGCTGGGGATTGAACCTCTGTCCCAGTGCTTCCAAGACACCACAGGTCCTGTTGCACTCCAGGAGGAATGCTTTGAACATAGGAAGAAGAGGATATGCAGGAGGGTACATTAACGACTGTGTGATTTTTGTGAGATGATTTCTGTGGTCAGGGGAGTTTGCTTAGGGGCCTTGGCTGGTCAGATGCCTACAAATGTCTTTGGTTTAGCTCACAGAATGTCAGCCCACACACTGTTTAAAAAATAAAGTTACAACATTTAAATACTGGAAGATTCTGCATAAAAACCCAAATTCCCTGTGACTTTGGGAAGACTGGGACATCTAGCAATGCGAGGCGCATTCCAGCTTCTGGTGGAGCTGACACTGCCTGCTCTGATTTGCAGCACTTCCCCGCCTCTCCTTACCGCCTCTCCGAGTCTAAATCCAAGTGCTCTTTGGCATGGACAATTGCATGTGGGTTGTTTTCCTTTCAGGATAGTGAAGGGAAAAGTGAAGTATCTATTATACTCATCTCTATCAAATGCAGGAAAAAAGAAAATATAGACTGAGAGGACCACACCTTTCAAGAAAATTTGGTATTGTGGAAATGAAATATATCCTATGTATTTAATAAGTAAATGGAGTATGTCTGTGTCCACAAGCATACATCTAACCCAGAAGGCTTCACTCATTTTCTTTTCCAGCTTGATCTCTGTATGGATTTGATTTTCAGCGCCTTGTCTAGACAGTCAGTTTCAATAGCTCAAGAGCATATGGGGTCTTGTCGACAGGAAGTGTGGTGTATTCGAGAGAGGAATCAGGGAATCTATAACGAATCAGAACCAGCCACATGTTGTTGCTCTACAGGAATTTAACGATTCATACACATTTTAGGGTTAGAATTTGAAACCATCAATGATCTACTGCACTTGTGTTTTAGAGCAGAAATCTATTGTAAGATAATGACAGTAAGCTGGCTACCATCATGAGATGCTATATCATCCTCTTTTTTTTATTTTTTATCTTTTTACTGGCATAGGTGTAGCATATGGAAGTTCCCAGCATAGGGGTTGAATCAGAGCTGTAGCCACTGGCCTACACCACAGCCACAGCAACACCAGATCTGAGCCACGTCTGCGACCTACAGCTCAGCTCATGGCAACGCCGGATCCTTAACCCACGGAGTGGGGCCAGGGATCAAACCCGCGTCCTCATGGATCCTAGTTGGATTCTTTACTGCTGAGCCCAAAGGGAACTTCCTGTATCACTCATTTTAATTATTACAATCACCCTGAAATGTAGGTGTCATTTAACCCCAAGTTTTTAATTTAATTTAATTTTATTTTATTTTATTTTAATAGCCATGCCCATAGCATATGAGGTTCCCAGGCAAGGGGTCAGATCCAAGCTACAGCTCCTGACCTACGCCATAGCCTCACCAACACTGGTTCCAGGCCCCATCTGAGACCCACACCACAGCTCACAGCAAGGCCAGATCCTTAACCCCCTGAGCAAGGCCAGAGATCGAACCTGCGTCCTCACAGACGCTTTGGCAGGTCCTTAACGCAGTGAGCCACAACAGGAACTTCAAACCCAGCGTTTTCAATAACCTAGATGATCTATCAAGGTTAAGATACAAATTCAGGTCTAAGTCCAATGCCCAGGTTCTTTTCACTATCTTATCCTGCTTTAACTTTGTCTGATTATAACAGGGCCAACTCTGCTTTCCTTTTGAATTTCTTTTCCTGAGGTTTTACATGCTGATTTTTCTTATATTTGTAACCTTTATTCATAGTTTAAGACACAAGCAACATAACTTGGATTTTTAAGACAGTTCTTATCAGAAGCTTTTTATGAGGACGTTTTGCCTTAAATAGAAAACTACATCAGTTTATATTTATTGTCATTACTGATAGCTGTGTTTATGTGCATTTGTTCTTTTGTATTTCTCTGGTACCTCTGCGTCATGAAACATGTCAGAACACTGTACACAGCAGGTGTACAATGAACATTTTGTTGGTGGCAGGGGGAGGCGGCTGGTCAACATCAATGGGGAGAGAAGATTTTAAGTTAAATATGGGCCATTCGTTGCTTAGCTCCTGGGGGCTGTAAAGTTCAGGGTGTCTTAGGCTTGCGTCTTTTTCTTCTTACTCTCTGCTCTAGAGAGGCTGAGCCATTTCTTGTCCAGAAACCTTAATAAGTATGGTTGAAAACTCAGGGAACATTACAATGCTTTACAAGACTCCCAGCCTTGGAAAGCTGTTTCTATGGATTTGTCTTTCCTAATTCCACGCATAAGGGATATCACACACTACTTGTTTTCCTCTGTCTGACGTGTTTCGCTCAGCAGAATTCCGCCCACGTCTGTCCGTGTCATCGCAAACGGCAGGGTCTCCTTCCTTCTCTGGGCTGAATAATAGTCCGTTGTGTATAATACCTGGTCACATCTGGATCCATTCAACCCTTTTTTTGCCCCTTTTCCTGCCATGCTTCCTGGCAGCCTTCACTGACCGGCACGAGGATGCCAAGGTTAGAGAGAGGAATGGGGAGAAGACTGGCTAAAGGAGAGGGAGCCCTTGTCTCAAACCTGCAGTCTGCCTTCTTCGCTCCCGGTCACCGCCTCGCCAGGTCTCCCGCCTCCCGCTCTCATCCCTCCGCTTCCTCCTCGCCCTCTCCGCCCCCGCGCCCCCTCCTCCGCCTGGGTCGGGAATACAGCCTGGGGGTGTGACTTGGCTTGAAATGCTCACTGAAAAACAGTCTTTAATTAAATCACAAATACTGGCTCTGAGAGGTGGTAGAAGAGAAGATCCCCGCGGAATGTCCATCCACTGACAGCCTCAGGAGCAGCTCCAGTGGGTAAGGGGGGCAGGGGGAGGGTGAAAGGACGACGTGGTGGGTGCAAGCGTTTGGCAGAACTGAGTCTGCATAGGCTTCCCGCGGCTTCTTCCTAGGAACACGGCCTGCTGAGCAAAAACCCATATTTTAACTGCACAGCCTTCCTGCAGAGCTCTGAGCACCAAGCCTGCCTCCTTCCGCAGCACCTTAGAGGGGCAGAGAGCAAGACATGCTCTCCCAGCCAGGCCCTGGGTCCAGCTGGTGCCCACGCTGAAGGCGTGGACAGCCCCCCAACCCTGTTCAAAGAATCCAGGCTCCCAGAGTTCCCACTGTGGCTCAGCAGGTTAAGAACCCAACTAGTATACATGAGGAAGCAGGTTTGATCCCTGGCCTCACTCAGTGGGTTAAGGATCTGGCTTTGCCACAAGCTGCAGCGGTTGCAACTGCAATACGTTGCAGATGCGGCTTGGATCTGGCGTTGCTCTGGCTGTGGTGTAGGCTGGCAGCTGTGGCTCCAGTTCGACTCCTAGCCCGGGAACTTCCATATGCCATGGGTTTCGGCCTTAAAAAAACAAACAAACAAAACCAAAGAAGTCCAGGCTCCTCTGAGTGCCTCCGTGACCAGCAGAGACTCCCCCTCTCATCTATCATTGTCGCCAGACCTACTGGTTGTTCTCTCACCAACCCCCCCATCCAATGTCTTTGCTGAAAGACTCTCCACCCCAGGGCGGGGGGGTTCACTCTTCTCCACAAGCCCACGTTCTCATCAGAGGCATCTTTTAAAACCAAAGTATAGCTTACCTATAAAACATAGGATTCTCAAGTGTCCAGCCCGGTTAATTTTTACATAGGCGAACCCCTGTGAAACCAGCATGGGATCAAGATATGGCAGATTTGTATCACACCAGGAAATGCACTGCTGCCCCTGCCAGGCAGTGCCAATCCGTCTCAGACTTCCACCACCAAAGATTCGTTTGGCCTGTCCTTGCACTTCATACCGATGGAATCATGCTGTAGGTAGGCTCCAGTGCCTTCCTCCTTTGCTCCACATAATGTTTTTGAAATTTATTCATAGTTTTGCATGTAGCAGTCATTCGTTCTTTTTAGGAAGAGATAAGCTATGGTTTCTTCATCTGCCTATTCTATTGAATAAAGTCACCTTTTTTTTACATGGCCACACCCAGACAGGCCAACCAGTTCTTAAAGTTATTCTTAACTGTGCAATGTTTAGAAAGCAAAAGAGTGTTGTAGCTCTCGGATGCCACATCATAAAGCAGGACTGTATGAAACAGACTCTGTAACATTGGGAGGTTTCGGTGAGGCATCTGCAAGTAGTAGAAAGATGCATATCCAGAAAAGAACCTCTTGGAGTTCCCTGGTGGCACAGCAGTTAAAGATCCGAGTTGTCACTGCTGTGACTCAGGTCACCTCTGTGACTCAGGTTTCAGTTTCGATCCCTGGCCCAGGCATTCTGTGTTGCAAAAAAAAAAAGAGTTCTTGTTGTGGCTCAGCAGGTCAAGAACCCAGCATAGTGTCCTTGAGAACCTGGGTTCGATCCCTGGCCTGGTTTGGTGGGTTAAGGATCTGGCATTGCGGCGAGCTGTGGTGTAGGTCGCAGGTGCAGTTCTGATTTGAACCCTAGCCCCCCGCCCAAAAAAAGGAACCCCTTCTTAAGCTGAGATTTCTAGAAACTTCTTAGAGAAATGAGATTTTTTTTTTTTAATGTGAGGGTTTTCTATTGGAAAAAAAAATGTAAAAGAAAGTCATAGCTTTTGTATGTCATCCCTGTGGGACTTGGCGCCAACAGAGTGCACACCCCGCTAGAGTTACACCCCCTCCGGTGCCCTTTGCTCTCTTTCTGGCCCTTCTGACCAGACTCGCTCGCTGTGGAGTTCCATCCCGGCACCCCCTTTGCCTCCTGCACCATTTCTGCACCTTAACTGGATTATCCTCTGGTTTCTAAATATTGCTCTTCTGTCCTCCAGAGCCAGGTTCACCAGCCTCGTGTCCTGACGGCTCAGCCTCTCCTTAGCCCACTGCCCAGGACTGAGCACTGACAGTGACCCAGACCTGGCTAAAGCCAGCGGCGACCCTTCCATTCACTCACCAGCCACTCGCTGGCCGTGTCTTTCCAGCAGTGTCTTTCCGGTTCTGGCACGGGTCCCTGCACGGCACAACGATCCCTCCCCTCCCAGAGTGTGCCTTCCCTCTCGAGGAGAAAAAGAGGTGCAAAGCTCTCATTGTTTCCATGCTCTCCACAGCCCTTCTTTGTCTTGAAACACTTTCTCACGTATGACCTCGAGCAGGACAAAGGTGTGATGCCTCGATCACCCCTTGCTGGAGGAAGTCATAGGAAGGACATGACTGGGAAGTGGACGCAGTTGGCCCCGGGCGGCCGGAGGTTCCTCACCCCTCCCCGTCCTGGGAACGTTCGTTCCGCCCACGTTCCCGCAGTGGGAGCCGAGGAGATGCAACCTTGAGAGAGCAATGTTGTAATGACCATCTGGACAGTTTAAATGACTGGACCCTGTTAAGGTCTCTCTATAAACTGTTAAGATCTTGGTGGGCGGGGAGTGGCGATCTACTCAGGGCCCGAGAAAAGCCGTAAACATCAGTTTCCTTGCTTATTAACCCTGCCACCTACCAGTCTGCAGTGACTGCCTCTTTTGGGGGGTCTCTTTGCATGCGGCAGCATTTATAAACAATCTTCTATAAGAGGCAAGTGATAAAAGCTTCCTGGGGAGTTCCCGTTGTGGCTCAGAGGGTTAAGAACCCGACTAGTATCCATGGGGATATGAGTTCAATCCCTGATCTCACTCGGTGGGTTAAGGATCCAGCGTTCCTGCAAGCTGCAGCATAGGTCTCAGAGGTGGCTCAGATCTGGCGTTTCTGTTGTGGCGTAGGCTGGCCGTTGCAGCTCCGGTTTGACTGCTAGCCTGGGAACTTCCATAGGCTGCAAGTGCAGCCCCAAAAAGGAAAAAAATAAAAAATCACTGGTAGGGTGGTTGGGAAGATCCAGTGCCTGGCTCACACACATGCACAGAAATGCCAGCTCTAGCTCCCCCCCCCCTTTTTTTTCCCCTTACCCCACAAAATCTTTAATAACAAAGTATGTAACTTTATATTAGTTGTGCTTGTAATTACAAAGTAACCTCCACGATAATATATGCAATGGAATTAAATTGCCTGCAGCTCAACATCCTTTTTTTTAACTTGCAATTTTATGGTCTCAACCAGCTCTCTGATTTACAGGCTTGTAATCATTCCTCTCTGCCCATCAGCACCCACCAGCCCGGGGACGGCCTTGGCTTATTCAGTCGAGACCTTACAGAGCTGGACGTCCTGGCCTGAGGCCCTGTTCTCTGGGAATCATACCTTGGGTCTCACTTGCTCCCTCTTTCTTCATTCCCTCAACTTTTGATTTTGATACAATTTCAAACCTGCAGAAAAGCTGCAAGTTGAGTGTCCAAAAATCTCAATACCCTTTAACCATTTTCTCAACACTTTACTCCATTTATTCATCATTCTACTTAGGCATTTTTTCCTGCAGGATTTGAGACGATGGAAACATCACACCCCTTCATTATTCATTTCAGTGCGTGTTTCTTCAGATCAAGAATATTCTTTCTCATAAACACAGCATCGTCAAATTCGAGAAATCAATCACTGATATAATACTGTCGTGAAATCCACAGTTTATATTCAAATGTTGTCAACTTTCCCAACAATTTCTTTTATGTTCCCCACTCTGTGCCACCATCCAATCCAGCATTTAGTTGTCATTTCTGTTTAGTCTTCTTTTATCTAGAATGTTCCTCAGTCTTTGTCTTTCCTGACTTTGATATTTTCAGAGAGTTCTGATTGGTTATTTTTATAGAATGGACCTCCAAATGTCTTGGTTAATGCGGTGTCTACCAGGCTTCTCCACTGGCTTTCCCTTGAAAACCAATAGCCACCATTTTCCCTTGAAAATTAATGAATAATTTGTTCATAGATACATCAAAACTCTATACATATCTTGTTCCTTTATCAAAACTTCACAGAGTGGTTTGGCATTAATTGGTGATTTTCTAACTCCATCAATTCTTCTATACTTATTAGCTTCCATTCTGCCATCAGGTAGGGCTTTTCTTTCTTCTCCGTGTATTTATTTATTCATTGATTGTGTGTATCATTATGGACGCATGAAATATTATTTTGTTCAATGAGTTATAATCTATTAGCATTATTTACTCCCATACTCAAGCTGTGCCAAACTGAGCCAGGAGAAACTCCTTCATGCTGACACCAGGTCCTTTTTTTTTTCCCCCTTTTACAGCTGTACCCACAGCATATGGAAGTTCTTGGGTGAGGGGTCAAACTGGAGCTACAGCTGCCCCCTACACCACAGCCACAGCAGCACTGGATCTGAGCTGCATCTGCGACCTACACTGAAGCTTGTGGGAACGCCAGACCCTTAACCCACCGAGCAAGGCCAGGGATTGAGCCCACATCCTTAGGGATACTAGTTGGGTTCTTAATGGGAACTCCATGATCCCAGGTCCTTTTGACACTTCCACATCATTCCTGAGCACTGTTTTACTTTCTGACACAAAAAGGAATTCCATGCTCAATTTATGCTCTCCTTTCCCCAGCCAAGGATTTGACCTTTCCCCCAATAATCCAAGTGCCTTTCCGAGGAGAATCCTACTTGGAAACCAAGATCTGGGTCTAGATAGGCTCACTGCTGCTACTAGAGCTTTGCTTCTGCAGCATCTGCTCAGCAGATAGAGCTAGAATATAGATTATGTCTACTTGCGCGCGCACACACACACACACACACACTCACTCCAACATTACATTAAAGCCATGAGCTTGTACTAATATTTCTAATTTTAACCCCATGGTACAAGAAACCTCCTAGTTTTCCCCTTTTCTATCTTTGCAGCTGCTTCTGCTAACAGTGAGAAACCTGGATCTCATTGCCTTCAAAATATTTACTCTTTGGCTCAAGCCCCAGATACACAAAAAGTAGTTTCAGAATTGCTATCTCATGCCACTGGAAAAAGCAAACCAATTAGCTAGAGTTCACTTTTTTAATTCTTCTTTTGGTAAAATTCACATAAATTAAAATGCATGAATCTGAAACGTACAATTCATGAGTCTGGGAAAATGTAACCTGCAGTCCTATCAATATAGACGGCATTTCCACCCCACCGGCAAATTCGCTCATGCCCCAGTTTCCTGTCCATTCCCCACAAGAGGCAACCATTTTTCTGATGTTTCTCATTGTAAATGAGGTTTACCTATTTTGAAACTTTATGTAAATTGAATCAACCAGTACGTTCTCTTGTGTGTCTGGCTTCTTACACCCAGCATATGTATATAGAAGTGACTTATCTATGCTGTTATGTGTATAAATAATTCGTGCCTGTTTATTGCTAAATTGTTAGTCCATCATGCTACAAATTGTTTATATATTTCCTTGTTAGTGCTTATTGTGGTTGTTTCCAATTGGAGGCTGTGCTGAAGCTGCTTTCAGCATTCTTATATAAGCTGCCTGGCGGAGGTATGTTTTCATTTCTCTTCGGTATATACCAAGGAGTAGAAATGTTGAGTTGATTGAGTTATTGAGCTGCCAGTTCTTTCCAGAAGAGTTGTATCATTTTACACACCTGCCAGAAATGCAGGACAGTCTCCATTGCTCCATGCCTTTGCAGACGTTTGTGTTTCCAGTCTTTTTTAGTTTCAGCTGTTTGGGTAACGGTAGAATGCTGCGTCATTGTGGCCTTAACTTTGTATTTCCCTAGTTACTATGGCGGCGAGCACATTTTCATGTGCTTACTTAAAATGCACATATCTTTGTTTGTGAGAGGATGTTTAAGGCTTTGTCCATTTTTAATTGTGTTGTTCTTCTCTTTATTACTGACTTGTAGGTGTTCCTTATATATTCTAATGCAAATCATTTGTCAGTTTTGTGTTTTATAACATTTTTTTCACAATCTATATTTTCTTGATTAATTTTCTTTTCTTTCTTTCTTTTTTTTTTTTTAATGACTGCACCCGAGGCATATGGAGGTTCCTGGGCCAGGGACTGATTCCGAGCTGCAGCTGTGACCTACACCACAGCTGTGTTAATGTTGGACCCTAAACCCACTGCACCAAGCAGGGGATCGAACCCTTGCCTCTGCAGTGACCTGAGCTGCTGCAGTTGGATTCTTAACCTGCACCACACGGGGAACTCTTGATTAATTTTCTTAATGGTAATTTTGAAGAGCAAAAGTATTCAACTTTGAACACATCTAATGTATCTTTTTTTTTCTTTTTTGGCCACCCTGCCTGCAGCACACAGAAATTCTGGGGCCAGGGAGCAAAGCCATGCCACAGCAGAACCAGAGCCGCAGCAGTGACAATGCCGGATCCTTAACCTGCTGCACGCCCAGGGAACTCTGTCTATTCCCCATTCTAATTACTGGTTTTCCTCAGGACTCAGTTCTCTCTTCTCTGCTCTTCTGATTCTTCTTTTTTTCTAATTGTTTTTTTGTTTGTTTGTTTCCTTTTTATGGCCACACCTATGGCATATGGAAGTTCCTGGGCTAGGTGTGGAATCAGAGTTACAGCTGCCAGCCTATATCAGCCACAGCCACAGCCACAGCCACAGCATCACTGGTATCCACACTGCATCTGTGACCTACACCGCAGCTCACGGCAGCGCCAGATCCTTAACCCACTGAGCGAGGCCAGGGATTGAACCCACATCCTCACAGACACTGTGTCGGGTTCTGAACCCACTGAGCCACTGAAGCACCTGGCTGCTGACCATGGGGAGGTGTCATCACTCCAGCCCAGCGAGCGCGCGCATTTGCATTCAGTCCCTGACAACCCAAAGGCCCCCATGGATGGAGGCAGGAGAAGAAATATCTCCAGTTACTCCCCCTTTCACACCCTGATCTCCAGCTGGTGCTTCCTATTGGCTGACCCTAACTGGAAGCCAGATGGCCAGGGAAACTGGTTCAAGCAATCTATAGAATCCAGTCTCCAGGTCAGAGCACAGCAGAGTGGAGAACGAATCTGGAGTGACCAACAGAATATCCAGCACATTCCTGATGCTTCCTTCTTCTCACTTATAAAACTGGGATTAGAATGGTACCGCTTGGAGTTCCTGCTGTGGCTCAGTGGGTTAAGGATCCAGCAGTGTCACTGCTACTGCTCAGGTCACTGCCATGGTGAGGGTTCAGCTCCTGGCCCCAGAACTCCCACATGCCATGGGTGTGGCCAAAAAAAAAAAAAAAAAGTATGATCCTTTGCGTAATGGACCTTTCATGCAAAGTAAACGCTTTATCTTATGTAAAGCATCCATAACCCTGCCTGACGCGGAACAAAAAACTCAGCAAATGTTTGTTACCATGTTTCTTTACTTCCTTCTTTTCCACCTGATTGAAATAATCAAAAAATGGTTTGGAAAAAACCTCCCAGCTCCCACAGAGGGTAACCATCCAGAACATGTCTAGTAACTTCGTTGTCCCAGTTTGTGCAGCAGAGTAGTTTGCTTATCGACATCTGTTCTTTCTGGAAACTGACAGGTAATTTTCTTACCATTTAGCCACTGATTTCTCATATGCAACAAATATATAAATGCATCCATCATTCATTGTGAAGCTGACTTTGAGCAGACCATGAAACCTAACAGCCCGTTCAGATTATTTCTGTAATCCTTAGGTGAATTCAGATTCATTTGCCTTGAATTGTATGAAAAGCTCATCTTTTATCATCATCTCCTGTCAAACACGCCTTGTGTTAATTGCTTTAAGGTATTACAAAATGTGTAATTATATCTATAGGAATGGATTATGTTTAAAATACAGTTAGGAGTGTGCAACTGAATCACTTTGTTGTACAGCAGAAATTATCACAACATTGTAAATCAACTAGACTTTGATACACCTTTAAAAAATGAAAAAAAATATGATTAGAAAAATAACAGATATGCATGATTGCAAATATGAGGCAATCACAATTATATAAACTGCATTAAATCATCTGTAATTCCTGGGAAGTCCTGCTGTGGCACAGCGGGTTGATGATCCGGCTTGTCTCTGTGGCCAGTTCAATCCCTGGCCTGGCGCAGTCGGTTAAGGATCTGGCATAGGTCATAGCTGTGGTGTAGGTCACAGCTCCAGCTCAGATTTGATCCCTGGCCTGGGAATTTCCGTATGTTGTGAGTGCAGCCAAAACAAAAAAAAAGCAATTGTTTGTAATTCCTTTGGCTTCAAAACACTATATCCATAGCATATTATGCTATATGTTATATATTATATATTGAATATTATATATTACATTATGGATTACAACATAAAAGTTTTTGAGTCAGACAGAGATAGGAACTCCCATGGGTTCTAGGAGTCCCCTGGTAACCTAGCAGTTAAGGTTGTGGCATTGTCATTGCTGTGGCTCCGGTTCGATCCCTTGCCTGGGAACCTCCTCATGCTTCAGGGGTGGCTGAAAACAAAAAACAAAACAAAACAAAAACATAGGGTCCATCTGTATACTAATCCTGTGACCTCAGGAAATTTATATATCCTCTTTAAAATTCATTTATCTCGTTGCAAAATGAGGACAATGATGCCTAATTCACAGAGCTGTTATGAGGATTAGGTGTGAAATTGTATTGTTGGGATCTGAGAGGCCATGCCCAAATATTTGCCTTAACAGCATATTGATTATTTTGAATTTAAGGGAGTTACCTTGTGGCTCAGCAGTAATGAACCTGATTAGTATCCATGAGGACGTGGCTTCCATCCCTGGCCACGCTCAGTGCATTAAGGATCTGGCGTTGCCATGAGCTGTGGTGTAGGTTGCAGATGCGGCTTGGATCTGGCATTTCTGTGGCTATGGTGTAGGCCAGCAGCTGCAGCTCCAATTTGACCCCTAACCTGGGAACTTCTATATGCTGCAGGTTCAGCCCAAAAAAAGACAAAAAAAAAAGGAATACATTCATAAACATTTCAATATATAATATAAATGTTATTTTGTGGTTAAAAATCAAAGTTTAGTGGATGGACCATTGCTTTATTTCACAAAGAGGAAGGACTTCCGTGTTCATAGGAAACCTTACAGTTTGTCTTTAATTTTGGTCATTTTGATTAATATGTGTCTGGGGGTGTTCCTCCTTGGATTTATTTTATATGGTACTCGTTGCGCTTCCTGGATTTGAGTGAGTGGTTCCTTTCCCATATTAGGAAAGTTTTCGGCTATAATCTCCTCGAATATTTTTTCTGTCCCCTTCTCTCTCTCTTCTCCCTCTGGCACCCCTATAATACGGATGTTGGTGAGTTTAACATTATCCCAGAGTTCTCTGAGACTCAGCTCATTTCCTTTCAATCTTTTATCTCTTTTCTCTTCTGCATTAGTGATTTCCACTAATCTGTCCTCCAGCTCACTGATTCGTTCTTCTGCCTCCTGTATTCTACTGTTGGCTGCTTCTACTGAATTTTTTATTTCAGTTATTGTATTTTGCATCTCTTCTTGTTTAATTTTTACAGCTTGTATTTCTTTGCTCAGTGTTCCCTGTAAATATCAGTCTTTGCCTCCAGTCTATTTCCAATGCCTTGTATCATCTTCAGCATCAACAGTCTAAAGTCCCTTTCTGGGAGGCTGATAATCTCCTCATCACTGAGCTGTTTTTCTGGGCTTTTCTCTTTCTCCCTTATCTGAGTTAGAGTTTTCTGTCTTTTCATTTTTGTAGGTTTTTGGTGTGGTGACCTTTGTGTTGACAATAGAGTTGTAGCCTCTCTTAGTTCAGGTGTTTGCCACCCCTGTGGCTAAAGTTGGTATGGAGGGGGCTTGCTGTAGGCTTCCTGATGGGAGGGAGTGATACCTGCTCACTGGTAGGTGGGGTTGATTCCTCTCCCTCTGATGGCTGGGGCTTTGTCTCTGGATGAGATTAGAGGCTAGCTGTGTGCCTGAGGGGTCTTTAGGCAGCCTGTTTACTGATGGGTGGGGCTGAGATCCCACCTGAATTGTTGTTTGGCCTGGGGCTTCTCAGCGCTGATGGGGGGACCAGATTTTCCCAGAAATGGCCACCTCCAGAGAAATGCAGTCTGCTGAATGTCCCCGAGAGCTTCGCCTCCAATGCCCTTCCCCCACAACAAGGCACAGTCACCCCTGTTTTCCCAGGAGATCCTCTAGGAATTGCAGTCAGGTTCCACCCGGATTCCTCTGGAGACTGCTTTGCCCTGGGACCCAGTGCATGTGAAAGTCTGTGTGTGCCTTTCAAGAGTGGGGTCTCTGTTTCCCCCAGTCCTGTGGAGCTCCTGCACACAAGCCCCGCTGGCCTTCGATGCCAGATGCTCCGGGGGCTCTTTCTCCCTGTGCCCGATCCCCAGGCGTGGGGTTTTGACGTGAGGCTCAGAACTCTCAGTCCTGTAGCTGAGTCTCTGTGATGCAGTTACTTTCTAGTCTGTGGGGCTTCCCACCCGGGAGTTATGGGGTTGCTTCTATCGCGTAATCGCCCTTCCTACCTCTTGATGTGGTCTCCGCTGTGTCTTCTGGAGCAGAGTATCTTTTTTGGAAGTTTACAGTCCATTTGGTTGAAGGTTGCTCGGCATTTGGTTGTAGTTTTGCTGTTATTTGGGAAAGAAGTTGAGCTCCAGTCCTTCTATTCCGCCATCTTAATCCCCCAACTCTGGACGGCCCAGTTTTTTGCTCAGGACCGCCAAGTGTGAGAACCCGACTCCCGAGGGGGCCAGGTCAGCAGCTACGGAAAGCAAGCATCACGGATTGGCCCGGAAACCTTACAGTTTGGAGAGAGTCTTTTCCTGGAGGGAAGGGGAGGCTGGTGGGGACAGGGGCATCTTCTGGGTATGTCTTCCTGTGACACGGCCCCCTCCGGATTGTCACTCCCCACAGGTTCCTCTACAGACAGATTTCTAGGGAAGGCCTGTCACAGTGTCCCCATCCAGACCAGCTCTCAGGAGGCCAGTGGTCCTATTTCTTCATTCCTCAGCTGTCAACTCGGGAACTCAGCGAGTATCTGATTCGGTCTCCATAGCTATTCTCAGGATGAAACTTCTCTAGGTATTTCACACATGCAGAGGAATAAGCTCAGAAGACCATTTCCCAAAGGACCTAAAGAGTCAGCATTGGAGTTCCCATTGTGGCTCATTGATTAACAAAGCCCACTAGGATCCATGAGGTTGCACATGTTCAATCCCTGGCCTCGATCAGTAGGTTATGGATCTGTCGTTGCCATGAACCGTGGTGTAGGTCACAGACTCAGCTCGGATCTGGAGTTGCTGTGTCTGCAGTGTAGGCTGGCAGCTGTGGTTCCGATTTGACCCCTAGCCTGGGAATTTCCATAGGCCACAGATGAGGCCCTAAAAAAGCGAAAAAAAAAAAAAAAGGAGTCAGTGTTAGGCTGGGAGAGCTCTTGGCTGTTTCATATCCTTCTGGGGATGAGCTGTGGCATAAATCACATCAACAGATAAAAATGAAATGAAGTATTAAAAGGTACAGGCAAATGGATTTTGTTATCATGGTCCCTGGACCAAACTCTCTTTTAAAAGTCACTCAGATAAGAAGGTGGTATTAAATCAGAGTCATGAGTAGACTACAAAGAAATAATCATAATCACAGGAAACAGAATAATAACAACTAAGGGTTTTGTGTATTTGCTCTGCACTAGACTCTATTCCACATGCTTTCTATATATGAGCTGTTAAACCTTCAAAATGATTCTGTGAAACAGGTACTATTATTGTTCATAGTTTTCAGATGAGGAAACTGAAACAGAGAAGACAGTAAGCTTACCTGAGATCACACAGCCAACGAGTGGCAGAGCTGGGATTTGACGAGTGGCAGAGCTGGGATTTGAACCCCAGCAATTAATTCCAGCCTAGAGATGGCAGGCCGCTGACCCAATCTTCTTTCTCAGAGGAAAATGTGGCCTTGCTGATGTGAGTGTAGTTAAGTAAGGAGACTCTGATATTCCTAAATAGCCTTTTAAATGGAAACACATATATTGTCAGCATAAGTTATTCTGCGAGGCAGAGAGATTTCTGGAAGCCTCAGAATAAAAATAATAAAAATGGCACAAAAATGATTTCATATTTTTTTGACAGGGACCTACCTGTTCAGACTTTACCATTGCCAGGCAAGTGTCACATTAGGAGGGCAGGGGCCAAAGAAATCCCTGTCCCGGTCACGCTATGACTGCTCCTGCCCTGGGAATTCACTCTGCATTCTTGAAAAGTTCTAGCATTTTGGCGGATAAAACTTATAACGTATTGCAGGTCTGTGTGTGCACCTGTATAATGTATAAGCCACATGAAATCCTGCAAATGATTGATCTTCTGGGGCTTTTAGAACTTTGCTTCTACGTGTATAGTCTCTGGGCCCACAGCACCTGGGAGGTTGTTAGAAATGCAGAGTCCCAGGCTCCACCCCAGACCTTCTGTAATCAGTGGGATCATGTCTACCCACAAGGCATGTCCACCTCAGAAGGTGGCTAGCTTGCTTTCTTTCTTCCTTTCTTTCTATCTTTCTTTCTTTTTCTGTGTGTGTTTTAAGGGCCGAGCCCACGACATATGGAGGTTCCCAGACTAGGGGTCAAATTGGAGCTGTAGCCACCAGCCTACACCACGGCCACAGCAACTGGGGATCCGAGTCATGTTTGTGACCTACACCACAGCTCACGACAACGCTGGATCCTTAACCCACTGAGCAAGGCCAGGGATCGAACCTGCATCCTCATGGATGCTAGTCAGATTTGTTTCCACTGAACCACGATGGGAACTCCTCTTTCTTCCTTCCTTCCTTCCTTCCTACAAAAGTCATTCCCTTGTTTATTATTTGGGGAAGGCTTTTTGCCTATTGCACTAACTGAAGAATCTTGAAATGAAATCATACAC
>PVHT021183594.1:1407320-1419318 GCA_004024745.2 Catagonus wagneri
TGCCTATTGCACTAACTGAAGAATCTTGAAATGAAATCATACACTCAGATATTCTTAGAAGGGGAGGAAGGGACACACACACACACACACACACACACACACACACACACACAGCCAAGGCCACGTGAAGCCGGGGGCAAAGTCTGGAGTGATGCCTCTACCACCCAAAGAACACCCAGGATTGCCAGCGGCCATCAGAAGCCACTAGAGGGCCAGGGACAGCTTCTCCCCCAGAGCCTGCGGAAGGAACCAACCTTGCCCACATCTCGATTGCAGACATCCAGCCCCCCAAGCCGAGGGAGAACAGCTTCCTGTTGTTTTAAGCCACTCAGTGTGTGGCGACTTGTTATGGCAGCCAGAAGAAACGAATAAATTTACTGAATCCGATATTAAACACATCGGCTTAGCCAAGATTAAAAGTTTGCATATAGATGCGAAACGTGATGTCCATTTTTACCCACAGGAAGAATCTTTCAACAAATACCCGAGTGATTCGTATGCACATGAAAGCTTAAGAAGCAGGCGCTCTTGCCTTTACCAAGTGTGCTGACATCTATCACAGGTTTTCAGTCTCTTCTAAGGAGCAGGTCCACCTAATAAGTCTAAAGACAGACAGATGGAAGTGATTCGTCTCTGCTGAGTCTAGGGTTTGATGGGAGAGGCTCAGGGGGACCACTTTGCTTCTCTGTGCTGACTGCAGCCCCTGACGGGTCTGCCTGGTTCTCCATACAACCAGGGTGTATTGGCATTTGACTCCTGAAAGGCTCCTGGGAGAGAAGTCAGTCGTGATGTTAATAAATAATGGAACTGGAACCCAAACCCACCTCTTGGGACTCAAATTAGTTTTGCTCTTAAAAAAAATTTTTTTTTCCTGCAACCCTGTAAAATCTGACTCAGGAGGGGTATGAAACTTAGAGAAAAATCATTCCGCCAGCAATTCCATCACTGATGAGCAGTTTGCTTTGTTTTTTGTTTGTTTTTGGCCATGCCCTCAGCATGCAGAAGTTCCCAGGCCAGGGATCAAACCTGCACCGGAGCAGGGACCTGAACGACTGCAGGGACAACCCCAGATCCTTAGCCCTCTGAGCCACCAGGGAATTCCCAGTTTGCATTTTACTGGGAGGTGGTTATGTTTCCAGATACGGCGTTACCTCTGGCCCTGGTTATATCCTCCTCTTTGAAACTGGACTTAATTGGGGACGGTGTTTCTACTCTGGTTGCATTAGCAATGATCCCCTCGCTCATACTAACTACTGTGACAGGGCGAGGCTTCCTCCCCACAACCTAAGGGCCAGGGAAGGCCACAGGTTTTCAGTCTATGGGCCTCGTGAATCTGCTTGAGTGAGACGGTCCCTGCTCACAAGCTGGTTACGAAGAGTTCCCCGCTGTGCTGCAACAGGATCGGCGGGTCTCTGGAGCACTGGGACCAGATTCGATCCTGGCAGGCACTGTGGGTTAAGGATCTGGCGTCGCCACAGCTGCAACACAGGTTGCAATTGCTGCTGGGATCTGATCCCTGACCCTGAAACTCCATATGCTGTGGAGCAGCCAAAAGAAAAGAAAAAACAAAAACAAAAGAGCCAGTTGTGAACCAAATGCCCCAGCTGATGGAAGTAGCTCAGTGACAGAGCACCGCGCTTCGCGAGTGCCCCAGGTGCGGTGGGTGTTTATGTAGCTGACAACACCCTGCTCCGGCCAAGAGACCTGTTAGAGAAGAAGCCCACTGTGGCTCTAATACACGGACAGGAATCCCGGGTACTTCACGGAAACAGTAATTACGAGCAGGCTCCCTGGGACCAGGAGACCTGAATCCTCTGGGAGTTCCCACGTCCTCAGTGTGTTAAGGACCTGGCTTTATCCCAGCTGTGGTGTGGGTTGCTGCTGTAGCTCAGGTTTGATCCCTGGCCCAGAAACCTCCGCATGCCCAGGCACAGCCAAAAAAAAACACAAAAGACCTGAATCCCCAGCCCCCAGCCCACCTTTTCTTTTTCTTTCTTTCTTTCCTTTTTTTTTTGTTTTTGTTTTTGTTTTTTTTGTCCTTTTATGGCCGCACCCACAGCATATGGAGGTTCCCAGGCTAGGGGTCTAATCAGAGCTGTAGCCGCCTGCCTACACCACAGCTACAGCAACGCCAGATCCAAGCCGTGTCTGCAACCTACACCACAGCTCACAGCAATGCCAGATCCTTAACCACTGAGTGAGGCCAGGGATTGAACCCTCAACCTCATGGTTCCTAGTCAGCTTCGTTTCCGCTGCGCCATGATGGGAACTCCCCCCACCCCACCTTTTCTCAGCTCTGTGACCTCAGGCCACTTAGTTTCCTATACCCCATACAATACCGGTATGTGCGTTTGTAAGGTGATGGTCAGAGATGAGCTAACACACATAACACGCTTAGGTAGGCTCTCGCACAAACACAGAAGTATCTGGCTGTTCTTCTGAGAGTCGGTAGCCTCGCGTTGGTGAGTCAGCATCTGTAGCACCTTATGGATGAGGAACTGAACTTTTCCAGGTCCTGCCTCTGCCTGGCTCTTGACCCCTCTCTAGGCACGAGCTCCTTGTTCAACCAACAGTTACCAATCCACTGAACTCACCTTGTCCCCTGACTTCTCTGGGTCTGAAATTCCTCAGCTGAAACCGTCATTATGTTCCAGGAAAGAATAGTCTCTATTTTCAGGTATCTTTGATTCTGTTCACCTATCGGCTCCTTTGAATTTGCCGCCTTCTTTCAACTCCTGCCCAGACCTCATGCCTGCCCACCTGTCTTAGTTTCTAGGTGGCTCTACATGACCGATCTGTAGCCTAGTACTTTGTGCCAGGTAGTAACCAGAATTATTTGGGATTGAAAGCAAACATAGAAACTGCCCCACTTTTACAATGAAGAAACAGGTGAACAAGAAAATTGAAACGTATAGACATCAGTTGAATGCTCTAGGTGCCAAATGCTGTAGTGTAGCTTGTGTTATTTCAGCTCATCCACAAGGCAGTCTTACCCGGTTGGTGTTCTCATTTGCCACCTACCAACGACAAATGTGAGATTCAAAAATGGCTGGGAGTTCTCCTGTGGCACGGTGGGTTAAAAATCCATCATTGTCGCTACAGCATCTTGGGGCACTTTGGTGGCACAGGTTCGATCCCTGGCCTGGGAACTTCTGCGTGACATTGGCATGGCCAAAAGAAACCCCAAACAAACAACAATAAATAAAAAGGGCTAGATAAGTTGCTCAAGGTCACACCCTTAGAAGGCGGTATATCCCAGGTGTTGGAACCAGACTTTTCTATTTCTAGAGCGATTTTGGTCATTTCATTCGATCATGTGATTTGGCTGCCCTGTGACTTCTTCAAGGTCACAGCGCTCACAGAGAACATCTAGGATGTGGATGAACCCTCCCCCCAACCCCCCACTGCCGCCCCCACTTCTTCCTTTTGGTCGGTCAGTTGCAAGGCCCTTGCAAATATATAATCTGCTCAGGTTATAAACATATTTGAAATGAAATGCACACATCTCATTCCTAGAGCAGAAATATTAAATGTTACTTGAGCAACAGGCATCATCTGATAAACTGGCTACTTAGAGTTTGTCAGATCCAAGGATTGTGAGAAACTACTGCTTACCGTAGAGGATGCGTTTATAAAACCATGAGAGCATATCAGAGAGGATGCTAAATCCCCTTTTTCTTATCTTTATAGAAACGTTTACCCTTCTCAGCAAACAGCAGGGCACCAGGGCAGAAGGGAGGGGTGTCGCTGCCTCTCCGACAGTCCTGATCCGATCTAGAGGTCATTCCGGCTGGCCAGCCGGCCCCTTCCTGCTTCTTGGAGGATGTCAGTCTGAGGCCAGGAACGAGCACTTGCTTTTGCCTCGTGCCTCACGCCTGCTTATATGACCCTCGTCAAATATATATGAGCCGCCTCTGTTTCCAAACTGTGAGACTCTGGCCGGATTCATCAGTATCTAGGCAGCACGCACCTGTTGAGCTATTAGGTGCCGAGTGCTGTGCAGATGGCTTTGCACGGCCCATCCCATTCGATCTGCCGGCAACCCGATGAGGTTGATCATTTCATTATCCCCATTTTACAGGTGAGGAGACTGAGGCTTCTAAAAAATTTATTGTAGTTGATTTACAATGTTCTGTCAATGCCTGCTGTACAGAATGTACATGGCGGTTCAGGGACTTTTTCTTGTCAAGGACTTCTCAGTTGTTGAACATCTGTTGTCTAAGGATCACTAGGGGTAATGCATCCCATATATTGTCTCCCCCTCCTCAACATTCTAGAATTGAAAAGCCCCCCCAACCCCATTTTGTAGCTGAAGGAATTAGAGCTTTGAATAATCAGGTGACTTAACCCAGTGTCATGGGGCCTGGGCGTGGTGGAGCTGAGGTCAAGGACTAAGGTCCTGGACTCAAAAGCAGGGCTCTTTCTGCAGTAAGCATGTGTTTCTCACTGAAGCCTTGCCGTGTGTGTGTGTGTGTGTGTGTGTATGTGTAAGAGTGTGTGTGAGTGAAATTTCCCATAGGCATCCTGAAGTCTTTGGGTTAAAGGAGTTCAGTTGCGGGAGTTCCCATCGTGGCTCAGTGGTAATGAACTCGACTAGTATCCATGAGGACTTGGGTTCCATCCCTGGCCTCACTCAATGGGTTAAGGATCTGGTGTTACCATGAGCTGTTCACAGAGCTCACTCAGATCTTGCTTTGCTGTGGCTGTAGTGTAGGCCGGCAGTTGTAGCTTCGATTCAACCCCTAGCCTGGGAACCTCCATATGCCGCAGGTGCAGGCCTAAAAGACCAAAAAACAACAACAAAAATTAGCTGAATACTCAGTGTTTCAATCCCAGACCAGCTGGATGCAAGCCAGCTTCATGCCTCGCCATGCTGGTTTTCAGATGAGTGTTCTCCAGTGTAAGAGCTGGATAAAACACCAGTGGTCTTTTATCTAATTAAAAATATATATTAGTCACAGAAATGTTGAAGCAAACTAAAACTGGCAGCTGTTAAATCCGCACATGGTAAAATGTGTTACAGGGAAAAACTGACTGAATAATCACAGCTTTTTGATAACACTGAAATCTACAAAAGAAAAATGACCCAAGGAAAAAATTTGAATGGGTAGAATGCTTAAGAGAAAATAACACTGATAGCAGCAAAACCTGTACTGACTGGCAAAGTCTGTGGTTGATTAAAAATTGTTGGAAGGAGTTCCCACTGTGGCTCAGTAGGTTAAAAATCTGACTACTATCCATGAGGATACAGGTTCGATCCCTGGCCTTGCTCAGTGGGTCAAGCTGCAGTGTAGGTTGCAGATTCAGCAGGCCTGCAGCTGCAGCTCCAATTCGACCCCTAGCCTGAGAACTTCCATATGTTGCAGGTGTAGCCGTGAAAAAAAAATTGTTGGAAGAAAAATCATTTAAAAAAATTGTTGGAAGAATCTATTCTTGGCAAAATTTAGACATGTAGAATTTTACCTGAGAATATTTGACTCGGTCAATAAAATAATCAGCAATGTGTTTTTAAATGGAAAACACTAATCAAAGCTGTCTCTGGATCGGCTCATATGATAGACGCTTTGTATGGTTTATTTTACTTAATTCTCAAATAAGGCTGGGAGACTGGTATTAATGTTACCATCATTTTACAGCTGATGAAACTGAGGCAAAGGGGGTTTATGGAACTTGCCCAGATCGACCATACAGCTAATAAAGGCTGACCATGGACTAGAAACTAGGAAATTTGGTTATAATGTTTTTGCTCTTCCATCTTTATTTCACTTTACCATGATTTTTATTTGGTTCCTTTTTGTCTTTTCCATGAAATTATTTTCTGCATCTCTTTTGGTTTATACGAATTTTTTTTTTTTTTTTACTTCACCCACAGCATTGAGAAGTTCCTGGGCCAAGAATTGAACACTTACCATAGCAGTGACCTGAGCCACAGCAGTGACAATGCCTTAACCACAAGGGAGATATTTTTATAGTTAACTTTTTTTTTTTTTTTTGCTTTTTAGGGCCATACCCGCAGCATATGGAGATTCCCAGGCTAGGGTTCGAATCAGAGCTACAGCTGCCAGCCTGCACCACAGCCACAGCAACTCGGGATCTGAGCCTCATCTGCGACCTACACCACAGTTCACAGCATGCTGGATCCAGTGAGGCCAGGGATCAAACCTGCATCCTCAGGGATACTAGTTGGATTCATTTCCACAGCACCACAACAGGAACTCCATTTAGTTAACAATTTAAAAGCATGTTTTTCGACTTTGCATTTCAAAATAATTTTAAACATAGTGAAAAACCGAAGAAATAGTCCAATAAGCTGTTTTGGAGCCATTTGAGAATGTGTTGCAGAGCTGATGTCCCATTACTCCTAAATATTTTAATTTCCTCCAAACAGTGATACTCCTCCAAGAAACTAGAAGAGAGCCACTAATAGTCACACCGACATTCTGCCGTCTAATCCATGGACCCCGTTCATGTTTTGCCATTTGTCTTACTCCTGTCATTTTTAGCCAAAGGATCAACTCCAGGATCTCCTGTTATATTTTAGCTATGATGTCTCTTTCAAACAAGAACAGTTCTATAGTCTGCCTTTGACTCATGACCCTGATACTTTTGAGGATTATAAGCCAATTATTTTGCAGACGATCCCTCAATTTTGGTTTGTCAGGTAATTCTTTGTTATTAGATTTGGGTTATTAGATTTGGGTTTTATGAGTCTTTGGCAAGAAAACCATAGAAATGATGATATATCCTTCTCAGTGCATTATATTTTGGATATTGTTCAAACGGTATTTAGAAATCAAGATCTGAGCACCGAGTGCACTTATTAGCTAGTAGAGGGTTACTGTTCCTAAGCAGAGCCAGGAGACAGATACACACACACACACACACACACACACACACAAACATGTATATCTCTCTATCCATCTTTATCTCTCTTTCCATCTATATTGAAGCATATGAGTTCACAACACTATTTCCTATTTCAGGTCAATGCCACAGAGGGTTCATATCGGTGTTCTTCCTTTCCATATTTGTAAGTCCCTTATCCTACAGAAAGAAAATTGGCTTGGAGTTCCTGTTGTGGTGCAGTGGAAATGAATCCGACTAGTAACCATGAGGCTGCGGGTTCAATCCCTGGCCTTGCTCAGTGGGTTAAGAGCCGACATTGCTGCGAGCTATGATGTAGGTTGCAGACGCAGCTCAGACACAGAATTGCTGTGGCTGTGGTATAGGCTGGCAGCTGTAGCTCCAATTCGATCCCTAGCCTGGAGACCTTCATATGCTGTGGGTGTGGCCAAAAAAAAAAAAAAATTGGCTTGTGTTGTGCTCCACAGTTGTACCTATTTGATCAAGCTCCCTGAATGTACCAGTCTTTCACCATGACTGTGTAGATTCCTTTCTCAGCCATCCAGGGTCTGATCCACAGGGGGGCTGTCCATGTCTCCTCGTCACATGCCACCCACCTTGCTCTGTCCAGATCTATGTCTTTGGGATGGGAGACGGGGGGGGGGCAGGGAAAGAGGAAAAGAAGCAGGAAAGGGGGGAGCAAGGGAGGAATAGAGAGAAGGGAAAGAAACAAAAGAAAATTAGTTGGAGGAGAAAAAATGGATTGAAATATATAGAAAATTGATGAGAAACGTATTTAATAGAATTCATTTAAGAAAATTCTATATTAATATAAACTGACTATTTGAGGATAATTCTTTTCTTTTTGGCTGTGGTGTGCAGTGGCTTGATGTGGTACTTCAGTTCCCAAACCAGGGATTGAACCCAGGCCACAGTAGTGAATGCACTAAGTCCTAACTGCTAGACCACCAGGGAGCTCCCCAGGAATAAGTATCACCAAAGTTCTATACTTAAAAATACAGCCTAGGAGTTCCCGTTGTGGCGGAGCAGAAAGAAATCTGACTAGGAACCATGAGGTTTGATCCCTGGCCTCGCTGCTCAGTGGGTTAAGGATGTGGCATTGCCGTGAGTTGTGATGTAGGTCACAGACATGGCTTGGATCCCACGTTACTGTGGCTGTGGCATAGGCCGGCAGCTATAGCTCTGATTAGACCCTTAGCCTGGGAACCTCCATACGTCACGGGTGTGGCCCTAAAAAAAAAAAAATACAGCTTAAAATTCTCCATTATCAGTAGTATTTACCACCTAAGAATGATGAGGTTAAATAGTCACCAGGTCAAAAAGTGGCATCAACACAGTGGGGTTTAAACACTTTTATCCAGTATTTGTTTGAAGAATTAATCCTATTGGAAATAAGAGCAGTAAAAAATAGGAGGAAATGACATTGCTCTGATTGTGCTATATAGAGAATGAATCAAAAATTCAATTGGTATAATTAAGTTAATACTCACAAGAACATTTCCTATTCCCTAAGGCTATATTGTGAGGAGTAAATAGATTGAAGGACATCATATGCATATAAGGCTTAGCCCACGGTCAGTAGCGATGGTGTAAGTGATGATGGTGGTAATAAAGAGAATTTCCAGAGTTCCTGTAGTGGCTCAGCAGAAACGAATCTGACTAGTATCCATGAGGACGCAGGTTCGATCCCTGGCCTCGCTCAGTGGGTTAAGGATCTGGCATTGCCATGAGCTGTGGTGTTGGTTGCAGACACAGCTCAGATTTGGTGTTGCTGTGGCTGCGGCGTAGGCCAGCTATAGCTCTGATTAGACCCCTAGCCTGGGAACCTCCACATGCCCCCCCCCAAAAAAAAAGACCAATAAAAAATAAAGAGAATTTCAAAGAATGAGTTCCAGGTGCTTTGTTTTGTCCCTGGAGGTGGTGGAAGGAGTGGAGGTTAACAGGAAGTTGCAGTGTCCATGAAGGAAGAATTCAGATTTAATAATGATTCCGAATCCGATGGCAATTTCAGTGCAGGCGCCCATTTGCCAGAGGAAACCCAGATGAGCATATATTTTCTAAGAAATCAGCTGCTGTGATTTGATTAAAGACCCTGAGCTGTAGACCCAGTGACAAATGACGGTATCAAAGGGATCGCTGGATGTGAGGTTGAGAGGGAAAGACACTGTTGGCTGAGAGTGGTAGAGCCATGCCAATGGCAATGGATGAAAGGTACATGCTGACGAAAGAGGAGAAAGTGGAAACCAATCTTGCTGTCCAGGCTGGAGTTTCCCCACATGGGTTTGAAGCTTTGATCAATGACATCTTCCTGGCTGAAGGAAAAAAACCTTCTCCACACTCACCAGGAAACAGAGAAAGAGGTGCCATAATGAAACCGACTACACCTCCGACTCGAACCCAGCCTAAACCCAGATTGGGACTTGAACATCTTTTTTTTTAAATCAGAATCACTCACCTGGTGTCTGGACTTACTGAGGTTCTGATTCTTTGTGCATCAGTGCAGAAGAAATTCAACAAGAGACAAAGTGATAGGTAAGAAATAGATTTATTAAGATAGGACGCTTGTGCAGGGTACCAGCAGGAAAGCAAAGAAGCCTGGCCCCAAGGATTAGGTGGGCTACATTTTTATAATCCCAGGAGAGTGGGGAGGGGAAAAGACTGCCTTTTTCCTTGTTCTCCAACTGGGTGTCAGGCTCACGTCCGTAGCTCCTCCTTATTTCCTGGTAAGAGAGTATATGGCCCTATGAGGTCAAACTGGGGCTGCCCTCGTGCTTATTCAGATCAGCCGAAGGGTGGTAACAGATGCTAAAATATGTTGAGTCACCTCAGGTTTCCGTATGATGAGGGTCTCCTACTTTGGAATGTCATCTTTCTCTTAAATTCCAAGGACCCTTCTGCCTTTGGTCCTAAGAATCATTATCTTGCTGAACTTGAATGCAGACCTCATTTTATCTTTCACTGAATGACCTGAGGCACATCTCCTGCTTTTATTTATGGTTTTATAGTTAAGCAAGCCTGCTGTGTTTTTCGGACATTCTGATGGTTTCTTGAGTGACTATTAACGCACAGCTGTCTCCCAAAGTCCCTAGGTTTCCCTCTGTCTCTGTGGTCCCCTTCTGGGACTTCTACAATGACCTGTGTAACCATCCTGCCATCCTACTCTGTCCCTATCACTAACACACAGAAGGTTGCCCAAACTTAGACCATAAACACTTAGACTTTCTGATCTTTGAAACACGGTTTAACAGGTGCTCAAAATACATCTGTGCTCAATACGGACGGGTCTCAGACACTGAAATGGTTTTGTCCTCCCCGTGCCCTCCCCCCCAGGGTCCAGTTAAGTGGCATCCAAGAGAAAAAGAGCCACAGCGAAGGAAATAAGCAACATACAAGAGCTCAAATAAGTTGGAGAAAACGGAAACAGCCACCAATGGGACTGCACCTCTCCCACTCGGCTACTGTTTGTTGAGAGTTCTCTTTGAGGCAGGGTGTGCGGGGATTGAGGACTGTGGAGGAAAGCCCTCTGGTCCCCAAAAAGCTTATGGACCAGAACGAGGTCAATGTATAAAAGCCCGTTTACCCGCTTGCACAAAATGTATCGAGTACTTACTGTATTTCAGGGGACAAGGCCAAGTTGCTGGTCTGCTCAGAGTTCGTCGCCCAGATGGGGAGACAGATAATTAAAACAGCTAAAAGCAGCTGTAGAAACAGGATAAAATTGTATTAAGTCCAGAGGCTGGAGGAAGCAGGTTATAAACTAAGTAAAAAAGGCCGAAGTTAGCAGCTTAGGATTTTATTTGGTGTGTTGCTAAAGCAGGAGCCATCTCTTTCTTTATCCCCAACTAGTCAGTCAATTATTCATTCACCGAATAAGCCTTCTGTCCTGCACCAACCTGGAAAGAGCACTTTTATGATGAATTGGCTACCCGTGGTGTGTGTATTCTATTAGCACGTGTTAGTCCCTCTCCCTTGCTCCATTGATCCGTGTCTTTTTGTGATAGTGTCAGACTTTTAAATTTACGGCTCCCCACAGTACTCACAAAGATTAAACGCAATCTCACCTTGTTACCTTCCTTAGTTTTTTTCCCTTGGCCAAATGTGTTTTAGAATCACTTTGTCAAGTCCCACCCCACCCCCACAAAATGTCCTATTGGGATTTATGTCATAATGGCATTAAACCAGTAAATTAATTGAGAGAACCTATTTATAATATTGAATCTCGCCTTTTAAGAAGATGATGTGTTTAAGGAAAGAAAGAGAGTTCCCGTCATGGCTCAGCAGAAACAAACTTGACTAGTATCCATGAGGATTTGGGTTCAATCCCTGGCTTCGCTCAGTGGGTCAGGGATCCAGCACTGCCATGAGCTGTGGTGTAGATCACAGAATTGGCTCGAGGTCCACATTACTGTGGCTGTGGTGTAGGCCGGCAGCTGTAGCTCCGATTAGACCCCTAGCCTGGTAACCCCGAGCCTGGGAACCCCGAGGCTGGGAACTTGCATATGCCATGGGTGCGGCTCTAAAAACAAAAACCCCCAAAAACACAAATGATTTCTGCTGCGATGGGGGAATGGGGGTGTTTTGCATTGTATTTTCTAATTGCTTATCTCTAACATAGGAGAACACTGTTGGTTTTTGTGTATTTTGTGTGTTTGGAGGCATTTTACTGCCCTTTCTTGTTCGTTCTAAGACCTTTTCAAGTGGTTTTGCTGGGTTAGATAATCATAACACCTGCCAACAATGATAGTTCTACATCTTCTTTCCAAACAAAGCCATCCTTCAAAAACACAAAGTTGATGATTTCCACTCCCTTGATCCCCAGTGTCTAGGATAAGATCCACATCCCCTGGAAGGACGAGCAAATACCTTGAGCCGTTGCTGCACTTTCCACAGCCCTCCCCGCACCTGCGCAGCATCTGCCCCGATCTTCCAAGTGCCGGCCGAGAACGCGGCCTCCGTACACCGGCCCCAGTTCAGTCTCGGAGACAGAGTTTTGAGAAAGAGAAAGAACAGCTTTATTGCTCTGCCAGGCGAAGGAGGACACGGCAGGCTAACGCCTCAAAACTCTGTCCTAACCTGAGAGGGGCCAGCGAGGGGTTTTGCAGGTTTAGCTCAGAAGGCAGGGTCACCGATGGGG
>PVHT021183594.1:1429172-1446971 GCA_004024745.2 Catagonus wagneri
AGACTCCCAGACCCTCCCACTCCCTCCCCAACCCTCTTGGCAACCACAAGTCTGTTCTCCAAGTCCGTGATTTTCTTTTTCCTAGAAAGGATCATTTGTGCAGTATATTAGATTCCAGATATAAGTGATATCATATGGTATTTGTCCTTCTCTTTCTGACTTAGTTCACTCAGTATGAGGGTCTCTAATTCCATCCGTGTTGCTGCAAATGGCATTATTTTATTCTTTTTTATGGCTGAGTAGTATTCCATTGTGTATATACACCACTTCTTCCTAATCCAATCATCTGTCAATGGGCATTTGGGTTGTTTCCATGTCTTGGCTACTGTGAATAGTGCTGCAATGAACATGCGTGTGCATGTATCTTTTTCAAGGCAAGTTTTGTCCAGATATATGCCCAAGAGTGGGATTGCTGGGTTATGTGGTGGTTCTATGTATAGTTTTCTAAGGTACCTCCATACCGTTTTTCATAGTGGTTGTAACAGCTTACACTCCCACCAACAGTGCAGGAGGGTTCCCTTTTCTCCACACCCCCTCCTGCATTTGTTGTTTGTGGACTTGTTAATGATGGCCATTCTGACTGGTGTGAGGTGGTATGTCGTGGTATTTTTGATTTGCATTTCTCTAATAATCAGTGCTGTTGAGCATTTTTTCGTGTGCTTGTTAGCCATCTTCATATCTTCTTTGGAGAAATGTCTATTCAGGTCTTTTGCCCATTTTTCAACTGGGTCGTTGGTTTTTTTGCTGTTGAGTTGTATAAATTGTTTATATATTTAGAGATTAAGCCCCTGTCTGTTGCATCATTTGACACGATTTTCTCCCATTCTGTAAGTTGTCTTTTTGTTTTCTTTTTGGTTTCTTTTGCTGTGCAAAAGCTTGTCAGCTTGATTAGGACCCTTGGTTTATCTTTGCTTTTATTTCTTTTGCTTTGGGAGACTGACCTGAGAAAACATTTGTAAGGCTGATGTCAGAGAATGTTTTGCCAATGTTCTCTTCCAGGAGTTTGATGGTGTCTTGTCTTATATTTAAGTCTTCAAGCCATTTTGAGTTTATTTTTGTGCATTGTGTGAGAGTGTGTTCTAGTTTCATTGGTTTGCATGCAGCTGTCCAGGTTTCCCAGCAATACTTACTGAAAAGACTGTCTTTTTCCCATTTTATGTTCTTGCCTCCCTCGTCAAAGATTAATTGACTGCAGGTGTCTGGGTTTATTTCTGGGTTCTCTATTCTGTCCCATTGTCTGCATGTCTGTTTTGGTACCAGTACCTCACTGTC
Organism: Catagonus wagneri; assembly: GCA_004024745.2. Classification (NCBI taxonomy): domain Eukaryota; kingdom Metazoa; phylum Chordata; class Mammalia; order Artiodactyla; family Tayassuidae; genus Catagonus; species Catagonus wagneri. The sequence continues at coordinate 1,430,445 of PVHT021183594.1, forward strand.
TTGATTGCTGTGGCCCTGTAACATTGCCTGAAGTCTGGGAGAGTTATGCCTCCTTCTTGGTTTTTGTTCCTCAGAATTGCTTTGGAGATTCTGGGTCTTTTGTGCTTCCATATAAAATTTTGGATTGTTTGATCTAGTTCTGTGAAGAATATCATGGGTAATCTGATAGGGATGGCATTGAATCTGTAGATTGCTTTGGGTAGTATGGCCATTTTTACAATATTAATTTTTATGGCCCATGAGGATGGGATATCTTTCCATTTCATTGTTATCTTCTTTGATTTCCTTGATTAATGTTTTATAGTTCTCGGCATACAAGTCTTTCACCTCCTTGGTCAGGTGTATTCCCAGGTATTTGATTTTTTGGGATGCAATTTTAAAAGGTATTGTATTTTTGTATTCCTTTTCTAATATTTCATTGTTAGTATACAGAAATGAAGTTAAGGAATTCCCGTCGTGGTGCAGCAGAAACGAATCCGACTAGGAACCGTGAGGTTGCGGGTTCGATCCCTGGCCTCGCTCAGTGGGTTAAAGATCCGCTGTTGCTGTGAGCTGTGGTGTAGGTCACAGACATGGCTCGGATCCCGCGTTGCTGTGGCTGTGGTTTAGGCCGGCGGCTTCAGCTCCAATTAGACCCCTAGCCTGAGAACCTCCATATCCCACAGGTGTGGCCATAAAAGAACAAAAAGACACACAAAAAAAAGAAAAAAGAAATGTGATTGATTTCTGAAGGTTAACCTTGTATCCTGATACTCTGCTGAATTTGTTGATCAGTTCAAGTAATTTTGGGGTTGAGTCCTTGGGGTTTTCTATTTATGGTATCATGTCATCTGCATACAGTGACAGTTTCACCTCTTCTCTTCCTATTTGGCTGCATTTTATTTCTTTTGTTTGTCTGATTGCTGTGGCTAGGATTTCCAATACTGTGTTGAATAACAGTGGCGAGAGTGGGCATCCTTGACTTGTTCCAGATTTTAGTGGGAAGGCTTTCAGCTTTTCTCCATTGAGTATTATATTTGCTGTGGGTTTGTCATAAGTGGCTTTTATTATGTTAAGATATGTTCCCTCTATACCCACTTTGGTAAGAGTTTTGATCGTGAATGGACGATGGACTTTGTCAAATGCTTTTTCTGCATCTACTGAGATGATCATGTGGTTTTTGACTTTCGTTAATGTGGTGTATGATGGCGATTGATACACATACGTTGAACCATCCTTGTGCACCTGGGATGAATCCCACCTGGTCGTGGTGTATGATCTTTTTTATATGTTGTTGGATTCAGTTGGCTAAAATTTTGTTGAGAATTTTTGCATCTATATTCATCAAAGATGTTGGCCTATAGTTTTCTTTTTTCGTGGTATCTTTGGTTTTGGAATTAAGGTGATGGTGGCATCATAGAATGTCCTTGGGTGTGTTGCTTCTTCTTCAACCTTTTGAAAATTTTAAGGGGGATGGGTACGAGTTCCTCTTTGTTTGATAGAATTCGCCTGTGAAGCCATCTGGTCCTGGACTTTTATTGGTAGGGAGTGTTTTTATGTCATACTCAATCTCATTTCTAGTGATCTGTCTGTTCAGCTGATCTGTTTCTTCTGGATTCAGTTTTGGCAGGGTGTAAGTCTCTAGAAAGTTGTCCATTTCTTCTAGGTTGTCAAATTTGTTGGCATACAATTGTTCATAGTATTCTCTCATGGTTTTTGTATTTCTGTAATATCCATTGTGACTTCTCCTTTTTTGTTTCTTTTTTTATTTGGATTTTTTTCTCTCCTCTTCTTGGTGAGTCTAGCCAGCCAGAGGTTTGTCAGTTTCGTCTACCATTTCAAAGAACCAGCTCTTGGTTTTACTGATTTTTTGTATTGTTTTTGAATCTCTATTTTATTGATTTCCTCTCTGATCTTTATGATTTCCTTCCTTCTGCTGACTTTTTTCTAATTCATTTAGGTGCTGGGTTAGGTTGTCGATTTGAGATTTTTCTTTGTTTTTGAGGAAGGCCTGTATTGCTCTGAATTTCCCTCTGAGCACTGCTTTTGCAGCATCCCATAGATTTGGAGTGGTTCTGCCTTCATTATCATTTGTCTTCAGATATTTTTTAATCTCCTTCTTGATTTTCTCATTGACACATTCATTTTTTTAGTACCATGTTGTTTAGTCTCCATATAGTGTGTTTTTTCTCATTTCTTCTCCTGTGGTTGATTTCTAGATTCACGCCTTTGTGGTCAGAGAAGATATTTGAAATAACTTCTATACTCTTAGATTTGTTAAGGTTAGCTTTGTGACCCAGTATGTGATCTATCCTTGAGAATGTTCCATGTGCACTTGAGAAGAGTGTATATTCTGATTTTTTTTGGATGTAATGTCGATTAGGTCTAACTTTTCTATTGCGTCATTCAGGATCTCTGTTGCCTTACTGATTTTCTGCCTAGAGGATCTGTCCATTGATGTGATTGTATTCCCATCTATTTCTCCTTTTATGTCTGATAGCACTTGTTGTAGCTACTTGGGTGCTCCTATATTAGGGGCATATAAATTGATGATTGTAATATCCTTTTCGTGAATAGATCCTTTAACCATTAAATAGTGTCGTTCTTTGTCTTCTTTGTCTTTCTTTAAAGTCTATTTGTCTGATGTGAGTATTGCAACTCCTGCTTTCCTGTCTTGTCCACTGGCATAAAATATCTTTTCCATCCCCTCACTTTCAACCTGTATGTGTCCTTTGCCCTAAGGTGAGTCTCTTGTAGACAGCAGATTGTAGGTTTTTGCTTTCTTAATCCAGTCTGCCACACTCTGTGTCTTTTGATTGGAGCACTCAGTCCATTGACTTTTAAGGTGATTATTGATAGATACGTATTTATTGCCATTTTAGACCTTGTTTTCCAGTTGATTCTATGTTTCTCTTTTCTTTTCTTGGTTGGTTGGTTTCCATGTATTTTATGCTTGAGTGATTTCCTTTTCAGTATTTGTGGACATGATGTTCCCTTTTGATTTGTGGTTGCCCTGTTTTTGAAGTATGTTAACACCTTCTTATATCTGCTTGCTTTAGGCTATCCTGATAGCCATATAGGTTCAAACAGATCATTAAAAAATTTATTTTAGGTTAAAAGAAGAGAGTCTATATTTTCTTATTTTCCCTCGCCATAATGTATGATTTTGCTGTCTCATTTTTTTTTTAGTTTTTTTTTGTTTTTTTTTTTTTATGCTGGCTTATTTGAATGATTGCTTTCCGTTTGTGGTTTCGTCCATTCTATTTCTTACTCTGTACTTTCTTTTTTAATAGGAGCCCTTTCAGTATTTCTTTTAGAAAGGGTTTAGTGTTGCTGTACTCTTTAACTTTTGTTTCTTGGAGAAATTCTTTATTTCCCCTTCTATTTTAAATGATATTCTTGCTGGGTAGAGTATTGTAGGTTGCAATTTTTTTCCTTTGAGCACTTTAAATATATCTTGCCACTCCCTTCTGGCCTGTAGTGTTTCTGTAGAGAAATCAGCTGATAGCCTCATGGGGGATCCCTTATAATTAACGCTTTGCTTTTCTCTTGCTGCCTTTAGGATCCTCTCTTTATCTTTAATTTGTGACACTTTTAATATAATATGTCTTGGTGTGGGCCTGTTTGGGTTCAACTTCTTTGGGGCCCTCTGTGCTTCCTGTATCTTGATGTCAGATTCCTTTAGGTTTGGAAAGTTTTCAGACATGATTTCTTCAAATATATTTTCAATCCCCTTTTCTTTTTCTTCTCCTTCTGGAATTCCTATTATGTGTCGATTGGCCCGCTTTATATTACCCCATAGATCTCTTACATTGCTTTCGTGTTTTTTCATTTGGCTTTCTGTCTGCTGTCCTGATTGGGTGATTTCCATTATTCTATCTTCCACGTCGCTAATTCATTCCTCTGCATTTATTCAATCAGCTCTTTATTGCCTTTAGTTCAGTTTGCATCTCTGCAAATGAGTTTTCTAGCTTTCCTTGGCTCCTCCTTATAGTTTCTAGTTCCTTTCTAAGGGAATCTGCATTGCTGTTTGTATCTTCTCTTCATTCCTTGGTATTCGGCCTTAATTCCTCAAGTATTTTCACTACCTCCCTTCTGAACCCCATTTCTGTCAGACAGCAGAGGCCTGTTCCATTGTTGACTGCTTTAGACGAATTCTCCTGTTCCCTTTATCTGGGAATCGTTTCTGAGCTGCCTCATCTTGCTTATGCTTTTCTTTTTCTGTGAGTTTGGGGAAGCCACACCGTAGTCTTGTAAGGCTACTTCTAGGCAACGCACCCCTTTGTATTTTTTGGTGGGGTTACTATTTATTTTTGCTGTGGGAGTTTGAAAATTTGGTGTCTCTTTCTTTGGCGCGAGCAGGCTGTTATCTCCCTGGTGCTCTGTGTTTTCAGGGAGAAGGAAGCAACGGGTAGGGCCAGCAGTCGGTGCCTGGTCACTGGGCTCTCAACAGCAGCAAGGACCTGCAGAAGGGTGGCCCTGGCTACTCCCGGTTGCAGGGCCCTGGGAAGTGGTATTGAGCTCTAGGCAGATCTACCAGGTGTCCAGAGCATTTCGCAGTAGCAGCAGCAGGATGTGTGAGTTCCCAGGGAGAGTGGGAGCCACAACGGCTAGTGTTCGATTGCAACGCCCTCGTCTGAGGAGATTGGAACCGCGGGTGGTACCTGTTCAGGGACACCTCGTGGTAGCGGGCCATGATCGTCTCTAGCCCTCTCCACCTGTAGACCAAGCATGAAGCAACCCGTCTCACTTACCCCACATAGGCGGTGCTGTCCAGGTTGTTCCTAGTTGCAGGGTCCTGGGACGTGACGGAGGTCAGGCATGTGGGTACTGCCCACAGCACTTAGCAGAGGGAGCAGCGGGGCTGGTGGGTTCCCGGGAGTGGAAGAGCACCCACAGATGGTGTTCAGTCCCGGTGCCCTCCTCTGTGGTGCCCTGGAGGTGACTGGGGCTGCAAGTGGTGCCTATTCACGGACCCCTAGCGGTAACGTGCCCCTCCCATCTCTGGAGCCCGAGATGCCTGCGGCGGTTTGCCCCCACCTCCTGTAGACCGTGCAGGAAGCACCTCTTCCTGCTCAGCCCCACAGGACGTGCTGCACGAGGTGCTCTTAGTTACAGGTTCCTGGGCAGGGACGGGCGTCTGGGCACTGCCCCGAATGTTCGGCAGTGGCAGCTGCAGGGCGGGTGTGCTCCCGGGGGAGCGAGAGCAACAGCAGGTGGCGTTCCGTCGTAATGTCCTTCTCTGTGGTGCCCTCTGAGGTGGCTGGGGCTGCAGCTGATTTTTGTTCAGGTGTCTCCTGTGCTGGCGGGCCACGCCCACCTGTGGACTCGGGGATAACTGCGGTCGCTTGCTCCCCACCCCTGCAGGCCCCCGGGAAGCACCCTGCCCCACTTGGACCACGCAGGTGGTCCTGTACCAGCTGCTCCTAGTTGTTTGGACTTGAGAGGGGACAGCAAACAAGTGTCTGGGTGCTGCCCAGAGCGTTTGGCAGTGGCTGCTGCAGGGCGGGTGTGTTCCCAGGGAGTGACAGCAACAGCGTCTGATGCTTGGTAGGCCCCGTGTCGCACGTAGCCCCCTGATGCCCTCAGCCCACACTAGAGGGGCCTGGCCTCTGGTAGTCTGCACAAGAAGTGCCCAAACTCCGCTATATAAGCAAGAGTCTTATGAATGGCTGCGCTGGAGATGCTGGATCACCATGGGCAAGCAAACGGCCTCCGTGTTGCGGGCAGTCTGCACCCCAGGAAGCTTGTTCTGCCGCAGTCTACCAAGTTGCTTCCCGTCACGGGTGAGCTGTGCCCAGGGACGCCTGATCCACTGTGGCAAGCCAGCAAGCAGCTTCTGTTGCCAGCCGCACGGGTGGGCTGTGTCCGGAAGACGCCAGGACCACAGCAGTGTAGCAAGTGGCTTCTGGCTGTGGCAGTTTGCACTGGAGTCACCCTGTCCTCTGTGAGGCCCCCCTCTGCATAGGCTCTGGTGCAGGAGTTTCCTATGGTGGTCAGCCCCGCCTCCTCTCGTCCTCCCCAACAGTGGAGCCTTGTCTCTTCTGCGGGCCCAGACCTTATCTAGGATTCCCTCTGTCCTGGCATTCCTCTCCCCAGCCCTTAAGAGTATCGCTCCCTGCCCGTGGCGCACTGCTCCTTAGCCCCCTAGGCTGTCTCCACACCGCCAACCCCCGCCCTCGCCGGGGGACTGACCTCCGGAGCCTAAGTCTCAGCTCCCAGGCCCCCGCGTCTCAGGCCGTGGTGTCTGTGCCGGTGTCCAGATGATCTGTGAGGCTCTCGCTCTGGTTTGCCGTTCTCAGTCCAGCTGCTGCACTTTTCTCTGCGGTGGCTTTGAGGTTCCTCCGGCTCAGCTGATCTTTCCGTCGGTTAGGTGGCTTCCCCAGGGTGTGGGTTCCTTTTGTCCTTCACAGCTCCCTCCCTGGACTGCTGCTGCCGTCCTGGGTCCTTTTCTCTCTCTCTCTCTCTCTCTCTCTCACTTTCTTTTCTGTTGTTCTACCCGGCTATGTCAAGAGTTTCTTGCCCTTTTTGGAGGCTTAAGTTCTTCCACCAGCATTCGGTTGATGATGTGTGCAAGTCATTTTACATGTAGATGTGTTTTTTTGATGTGTTTGCGGGGGTGGGTGAGCGCGACCTCTTATGCCTCTGCCATCTTGCCACCTCTCCCTTGTTTTTCTTTTTAGGGCCTCACCTGCAGCATATGGAAGTTCCCAGGGCATGGGTCAAATCAGAGTTGCAGCTGCCCGCCTACACCACAGCCTCAGCAATGCCAGATCTGAGCTGCATCTGCAACCTACACCACAACTCATGGCAATGCAGGAAACTTAACCTAGTGAGAGAGGCCAGGGATTGAGCCAGCATCCTCATGGACACTATGTCCGGCTCTGAACCCTCTGAGCCACAATGGGAACTCTGATTTTCCATCTTCTTAACAGATGTCTCAAAAAGTCCTTGCTACAGGAGGGTCTGGAGTCATGAAATTTGCAGAGACTGAAGCAGCCAGCCTTTTAGAGAATTTCTGGTCCCACGCCCTGATTTTAAAATTGGAATCTGGGCCCCGTCCATCCTTTGATATTTGTTAGCATTTATTGTGCACCTGCCGTGTGGCAAGTCCTATGCCATTCATGTTGTTGACATTAACTCGTGCAAACCCCAGAGCAACTCAGCAAGATGACTATGACTATCTGCAGCTTTTAAGGAATAAAATATAAAGAAGTGCTTGCCCAGCACCGCACAGCAATACGTGACCACCACTGGCTGCAGCCCAGGCCAGCCCAACTCCAGATTCGCTCTTTGGCGAATCCTGATCCTAATCCTCATTCAGGCATCTGCTTACTTCTGAGCCTCGGCTTGGTTAAAACACTTGGTGTTGGGATAGAGGGTGGCAGTGTGTGTATGGGGGGGGGCTGGCTTCATGTCATGAATTACAGAACGCTTCTCCCCACTGCTTTTGCTGCATAAACCCTCTTGGTACAATTTACCGCGTTGACAACTTCATCTGGGACTTTTCAGTTGCAAATTTGGAAAAGAAAAAATTTTTTTAAAGACTTGAACTAGCTAGCCACGTCCCAACACACCCCATCCCTGGTCCTTTTCCACCTCTCCTTGTTCTGCTTTAGCCCTCTTGTTGTCAGCAGGCTGTCTGCACAAAAGCCATGGTAAGGAGTACAAGTTAGCCTTTCCAGAAGACAGATGTCCGTTCTGTAATGTCTCCTTTACTGCGGTTCTGGCACGCTTACAGGCAACTGAGGTAACTGGCTCATGGAGTCAGAGATTCATGACAGCAAATCAGACCACTGGCACTGATTCAAAAAGATATCACAGGTTCCAAGCCCCAAATTAACCCTTGAGCACAGTGTCCCTTATCAAGCCAGTATTCTCTGGACCATCCTTGGGCAAAGGAAGCTGGTAATTTAATTAGCATCCGAGCTCTTTGGACTGAAAAGTGGTTGTTTTTCATCCTGGCTGCAAGGACACCATTTATCTGGCAGCGCTCCACCTCTCTGCAGAGGCAGTGGTCAAAAATCACTGGGAGCCCACCACGTGAGGTCACGGGAAGGTCACTGAACATGCAGGTGACACTGCTCGGCCCCCCAAAGCCAGCCTTCAGCGCACACAGGTCACCGCCTTGGACCTCACGTTCTCCAGCCATAAAGAGGATGAATCACAAGTCCTGCTTTGACTTATTGTCAAGGAGGGGTCTGAATACTGCTAGTGTGTGTTCCTGACCCATAGTGGGCACCCAAAAGAGTGGCAGCTCCAGGGACTGTGTCCTCTTAGCTGTAAGGAACGCACATTCTTTTTTGCTGCTGTTGTCTTTTTAGGGCCACCCCTGCGGCATATATAAGTGCCCAGGCTAAGGGTCGAATGAGACCCACAGCCACAGCAATGCTAGATCCAAGTCACATCTGTGACCTACACAACAGCTCATGGCAATGCCAGATCCTTAACCCACTGAATGAGGCTAGGGATCAAACCTGTGTCCTCATGGGTGCTAGTCAGATTGTTTCCACTGAGCCACGACAGGAACTCCAAAACACACCTTCTTTTTCAGCTGAAGCTGCTCCGATATTCACTATGACACTGGTCTAAGCACTTCTCATGAGTGGAGAACATTTTTAATTCACTTAAAAATTCACCACAAGACGGCGGAGGCGTAAGAGGTCGCGCTCACCCACCCCCGCAAACACATCAAAAAAACACATCTACATGTAAAATGACTTGCACACATCATCAACCGAATGCTGGTGGAAGAACTTAAGCCTCCAAAAAGGGCAAGAAACTCTTGACATAGCCGGGTAGAACAACAGAAAAGAAAGTGAGAGAGAGAGAGAGAGAGAGAGAGAAAAGGACCCAGGACGGCAGCAGCAGTCCAGGGAGGGAGCTGTGAAGGACAAAAGGAACCCACACCCTGGGGAAGCCACCTAACCGACGGAAAGATCAGCTGAGCCGGAGGAACCTCAAAGCCACCGCAGAGAAAAGTGCAGCAGCTGGACTGAGAACGGCAAACCAGAGCGAGAGCCTCACAGATCATCTGGACACCGGCACAGACACCACGGCCTGAGACGCGGGGGCCTGGGAGCTGAGACTTAGGCTCCGGAGGTCAGTCCCCCGGCGAGGGCGGGGGTTGGCGGTGTGGAGACAGCCTAGGGGGCTAAGGAGCAGTGCGCCACGGGCAGGGAGCGATACTCTTAAGGGCTGGGGAGAGGAATGCCAGGACAGAGGGAATCCTAGATAAGGTCTGGGCCCGCAGAAGAGACAAGGCTCCACTGTTGGGGAGGACGAGAGGAGGCGGGGCTGACCACCATAGGAAACTCCTGCACCAGAGCCTATGCAGAGGGGGGCCTCACAGAGGACAGGGTGACTCCAGTGCAAACTGCCACAGCCAGAAGCCACTTGCTACACTGCTGTGGTCCTGGCGTCTTCCGGACACAGCCCACCCGTGCGGCTGGCAACAGAAGCTGCTTGCTGGCTTGCCACAGTGGATCAGGCGTCCCTGGGCACAGCTCACCCGTGACGGGAAGCAACTTGGTAGACTGCGGCAGAACAAGCTTCCTGGGGTGCAGACTGCCCGCAACACGGAGGCCGTTTGCTTGCCCATGGTGATCCAGCATCTCCAGCGCAGCCATTCATAAGACTCTTGCTTATATAGCGGAGTTTGGGCACTTCTTGTGCAGACTACCAGAGGCCAGGCCCCTCTAGTGTGGGCTGAGGGCATCAGGGGGCTACGTGCGACACGGGGCCTACCAAGCATCAGACGCTGTTGCTGTCACTCCCTGGGAACACACCCGCCCTGCAGCAGCCACTGCCAAACGCTCTGGGCAGCACCCAGACACTTGTTTGCTGTCCCCTCTCAAGTCCAAACAACTAGGAGCAGCTGGTACAGGACCACCTGCGTGGTCCAAGTGGGGCAGGGTGCTTCCCGGGGGCCTGCAGGGGTGGGGAGCAAGCGACCGCAGTTATCCCCGAGTCCACAGGTGGGCGTGGCCCGCCAGCACAGGAGACACCTGAACAAAAATCAGCTGCAGCCCCAGCCACCTCAGAGGGCACCACAGAGAAGGACATTACGACGGAACGCCACCTGCTGTTGCTCTCGCTCCCCCGGGAGCACACCCGCCCTGCAGCTGCCACTGCCGAACATTCGGGGCAGTGCCCAGACGCCCGTCCCTGCCCAGGAACCTGTAACTAAGAGCACCTCGTGCAGCACGTCCTGTGGGGCTGAGCAGGAAGAGGTGCTTCCTGCACGGTCTACAGGAGGTGGGGGCAAACCGCCGCAGGCATCTCGGGCTCCAGAGATGGGAGGGGCACGTTACCGCTAGGGGTCCGTGAATAGGCACCACTTGCAGCCCCAGTCACCTCCAGGGCACCACAGAGGAGGGCACCGGGACTGAACACCATCTGTGGGTGCTCTTCCACTCCCGGGAACCCACCAGCCCCGCTGCTCCCTCTGCTAAGTGCTGTGGGCAGTACCCACATGCCTGACCTCCGTCACGTCCCAGGACCCTGCAACTAGGAACAACCTGGACAGCACCGCCTATGTGGGGTAAGTGAGACGGGTTGCTTCATGCTTGGTCTACAGGTGGAGAGGGCTAGAGACGATCATGGCCCGCTACCACGAGGTGTCCCTGAACAGGTACCACCCGCGGTTCCAATCTCCTCAGACGAGGGCGTTGCAATCGAACACTAGCCGTTGTGGCTCCCACTCTCCCTGGGAACTCACACATCCTGCTGCTGCTACTGCGAAATGCTCTGGACACCTGGTAGATCTGCCTAGAGCTCAATACCACTTCCCAGGGCCCTGCAACCGGGAGTAGCCAGGGCCACCCTTCTGCAGGTCCTTGCTGCTGTTGAGAGCCCAGTGACCAGGCACCGACTGCTGGCCCTACCCGTTGCTTCCTTCTCCCTGAAAACACAGAGCACCAGGGAGATAACAGCCTGCTCGCGCCAAAGAAAGAGACACCAAATTTTCAAACTCCCACAGCAAAAATAAATAGTAACCCCACCAAAAAATACAAAGGGGTGCGTTGCCTAGAAGTAGCCTTACAAGACTACGGTGTGGCTTCCCCAAACTCACAGAAAAAGAAAAGCATAAGCAAGATGAGGCAGCTCAGAAACGATTCCCAGATAAAGGGAACAGGAGAATTCGTCTAAAGCAGTCAACAATGGAACAGGCCTCTGCTGTCTGACAGAAATGGGGTTCAGAAGGGAGGTAGTGAAAATACTTGAGGAATTAAGGCCGAATACCAAGGAATGAAGAGAAGATACAAACAGCAATGCAGATTCCCTTAGAAAGGAACTAGAAACTATAAGGAGGAGCCAAGGAAAGCTAGAAAACTCATTTGCAGAGATGCAAACTGAACTAAAGGCAATAAAGAGCTGATTGAATAAATGCAGAGGAATGAATTAGCGACGTGGAAGATAGAATAATGGAAATCACCCAATCAGGACAGCAGACAGAAAGCCAAATGAAAAAACACGAAAGCAATGTAAGAGATCTATGGGGTAATATAAAGCGGGCCAATCGACACATAATAGGAATTCCAGAAGGAGAAGAAAAAGAAAAGGGGATTGAAAATATATTTGAAGAAATCATGTCTGAAAACTTTCCAAACCTAAAGGAATCTGACATCAAGATACAGGAAGCACAGAGGGCCCCAAAGAAGTTGAACCCAAACAGGCCCACACCAAGACATATTATATTAAAAGTGTCACAAATTAAAGATAAAGAGAGGATCCTAAAGGCAGCAAGAGAAAAGCAAAGCGTTAATTATAAGGGATCCCCCATGAGGCTATCAGCTGATTTCTCTACAGAAACACTACAGGCCAGAAGGGAGTGGCAAGATATATTTAAAGTGCTCAAAGGAAAAAAATTGCAACCTACAATACTCTACCCAGCAAGAATATCATTTAAAATAGAAGGGGAAATAAAGAATTTCTCCAAGAAACAAAAGTTAAAGAGTACAGCAACACTAAACCCTTTCTAAAAGAAATACTGAAAGGGCTCCTATTAAAAAAGAAAGTACAGAGTAAGAAATAGAATGGACGAAACCACAAACGGAAAGCAATCATTCAAATAAGCCAGCATAAAAAAAAAAAAACAAAAAAAAACTAAAAAAAAAATGAGACAGCAAAATCATACATTATGGCGAGGGAAAATAAGAAAATATAGACTCTCTTCTTTTAACCTAAAATAAATTTTTTAATGATCTGTTTGAACCTATATGGCTATCAGGATAGCCTAAAGCAAGCAGATATAAGAAGGTGTTAACATACTTCAAAAACAGGGCAACCACAAATCAAAAGGGAACATCATGTCCACAAATACTGAAAAGGAAATCACTCAAGCATAAAATACATGGAAACCAACCAACCAAGAAAAGAAAAGAGAAACATAGAATCAACTGGAAAACAAGGTCTAAAATGGCAATAAATACGTATCTATCAATAATCACCTTAAAAGTCAATGGACTGAGTGCTCCAATCAAAAGACACAGAGTGTGGCAGACTGGATTAAGAAAGCAAAAACCTACAATCTGCTGTCTACAAGAGACTCACCTTAGGGCAAAGGACACATACAGGTTGAAAGTGAGGGGATGGAAAAGATATTTTATGCCAGTGGACAAGACAGGAAAGCAGGAGTTGCAATACTCACATCAGACAAATAGACTTTAAAGAAAGACAAAGAAGACAAAGAACGACACTATTTAATGGTTAAAGGATCTATTCACGAAAAGGATATTACAATCATCAATTTATATGCCCCTAATATAGGAGCACCCAAGTAGCTACAACAAGTGCTATCAGACATAAAAGGAGAAATAGATGGGAATACAATCACATCAATGGACAGATCCTCTAGGCAGAAAATCAGTAAGGCAACAGAGATCCTGAATGACGCAATAGAAAAGTTAGACCTAATCGACATTACATCCAAAAAAAATCAGAATATACACTCTTCTCAAGTGCACATGGAACATTCTCAAGGATAGATCACATACTGGGTCACAAAGCTAACCTTAACAAATCTAAGAGTATAGAAGTTATTTCAAATATCTTCTCTGACCACAAAGGCGTGAATCTAGAAATCAACCACAGGAGAAGAAATGAGAAAAAACACACTATATGGAGACTAAACAACATGGTACTAAAAAAATGAATGTGTCAATGAGAAAATCAAGAAGGAGATTAAAAAATATCTGAAGACAAATGATAATGAAGGCAGAACCACTCCAAATCTATGGGATGCTGCAAAAGCAGTGCTCAGAGGGAAATTCAGAGCAATACAGGCCTTCCTCAAAAACAAAGAAAAATCTCAAATCGACAACCTAACCCAGCACCTAAATGAATTAGAAAAAAGTCAGCAGAAGGAAGGAAATCATAAAGATCAGAGAGGAAATCAATAAAATAGAGATTCAAAAACAATACAAAAAATCAGTAAAACCAAGAGCTGGTTCTTTGAAATGGTAGACGAAACTGACAAACCTCTGGCTGGCTAGACTCACCAAGAAGAGGAGAGAAAAAAATCCAAATAAAAAAAGAAACAAAAAAGGAGAAGTCACAATGGATATTACAGAAATACAAAAACCATGAGAGAATACTATGAACAATTGTATGCCAACAAATTTGACAACCTAGAAGAAATGGACAACTTTCTAGAGACTTACACCCTGCCAAAACTGAATCCAGAAGAAACAGATCAGCTGAACAGACAGATCACTAGAAATGAGATTGAGTATGACATAAAAACACTCCCTACCAATAAAAGTCCAGGACCAGATGGCTTCACAGGCGAATTCTATCAAACAAAGAGGAACTCGTACCCATCCCCCTTAAAATTTTCAAAAGGTTGAAGAAGAAGCAACACACCCAAGGACATTCTATGATGCCACCATCACCTTAATTCCAAAACCAAAGATACCACGAAAAAAGAAAACTATAGGCCAACATCTTTGATGAATATAGATGCAAAAATTCTCAACAAAATTTTAGCCAACTGAATCCAACAACATATAAAAAAGATCATACACCACGACCAGGTGGGATTCATCCCAGGTGCACAAGGATGGTTCAACGTATGTGTATCAATCGCCATCATACACCACATTAACGAAAGTCAAAAACCACATGATCATCTCAGTAGATGCAGAAAAAGCATTTGACAAAGTCCATCGTCCATTCACGATCAAAACTCTTACCAAAGTGGGTATAGAGGGAACATATCTTAACATAATAAAAGCCACTTATGACAAACCCACAGCAAATATAATACTCAATGGAGAAAAGCTGAAAGCCTTCCCACTAAAATCTGGAACAAGTCAAGGATGCCCACTCTCGCCACTGTTATTCAACACAGTATTGGAAATCCTAGCCACAGCAATCAGACAAACAAAAGAAATAAAATGCAGCCAAATAGGAAGAGAAGAGGTGAAACTGTCACTGTATGCAGATGACATGATACCATAAATAGAAAACCCCAAGGACTCAACCCCAAAATTACTTGAACTGATCAACAAATTCAGCAGAGTATCAGGATACAAGGTTAACCTTCAGAAATCAATCACATTTCTTTTTTCTTTTTTTTGTGTGTCTTTTTGTTCTTTTATGGCCACACCTGTGGGATATGGAGGTTCTCAGGCTAGGGGTCTAATTGGAGCTGAAGCCGCCGGCCTAAACCACAGCCACAGCAACGCGGGATCCGAGCCATGTCTGTGACCTACACCACAGCTCACAGCAACAGCGGATCTTTAACCCACTGAGCGAGGCCAGGGATCGAACCCGCAACCTCACGGTTCCTAGTCGGATTCGTTTCTGCTGCACCACGACGGGAATTCCTTAACTTCATTTCTGTATACTAACAATGAAATATTAGAAAAGGAATACAAAAATACAATACCTTTTAAAATTGCATCCCAAAAAATCAAATACCTGGGAATACACCTGACCAAGGAGGTGAAAGACTTGTATGCCGAGAACTATAAAACATTAATCAAGGAAATCAAAGAAGATAACAATGAAATGGAAAGATATCCCATCCTCATGGGCCATAAAAATTAATATTGTAAAAATGGCCATACTACCCAAAGCAATCTACAGATTCAATGCCATCCCTATCAGATTACCCATGATATTCTTCACAGAACTAGATCAAACAATCCAAAATTTTATATGGAAGCACAAAAGACCCAGAATCTCCAAAGCAATTCTGAGGAACAAAAACCAAGAAGGAGGCATAACTCTCCCAGACTTCAGGCAATGTTACAGGGCCACAGCAATCAAGACAGTGAGGTACTGGTACCAAAACAGACATGCAGACAATGGGACAGAATAGAGAACCCAGAAATAAACCCAGACACCTGCAGTCAATTAATCTTTGACGAGGGAGGCAAGAACATAAAATGGGAAAAAGACAGTCTTTTCAGTAAGTATTGCTGGGAAACCTGGACAGCTGCATGCAAACCAATGAAACTAGAACACACTCTCACACAATGCACAAAAATAAACTCAAAATGGCTTGAAGACTTAAATATAAGGCAAGACACCATCAAACTCCTGGAAGAGAACATTGGCAAAACATTCTCTGACATCAGCCTTACAAATGTTTTCTCAGGTCAGTCTCCCAAAGCAAAAGAAATAAAAGCAAAGATAAACCAAGGGTCCTAATCAAGCTGACAAGCTTTTGCACAGCAAAAGAAACCAAAAAGAAAACAAAAAGACAACTTACAGAATGGGAGAAAATCGTGTCAAATGATGCAACAGACAGGGGCTTAATCTCTAAATATATAAACAATTTATACAACTCAACAGCAAAAAAACCAACGACCCAGTTGAAAAATGGGCAAAAGACCTGAATAGACATTTCTCCAAAGAAGATATGAAGATGGCTAACAAGCACACGAAAAAATGCTCAACAGCACTGATTATTAGAGAAATGCAAATCAAAAATACCACGACATACCACCTCACACCAGTCAGAATGGCCATCATTAACAAGTCCACAAACAACAAATGCAGGAGGGGGTGTGGAGAAAAGGGAACCCTCCTGCACTGTTGGTGGGAGTGTAAGCTGTTACAACCACTATGAAAAACGGTATGGAGGTACCTTAGAAAACTATACATAGAACCACCACATAACCCAGCAATCCCACTCTTGGGCATATATCTGGACAAAACTTGCCTTGAAAAAGATACATGCACACGCATGTTCATTGCAGCACTATTCACAGTAGCCAAGACATGGAAACAACCCAAATGCCCATTGACAGATGATTGGATTAGGAAGAAGTGGTGTATATACACAATGGAATACTACTCAGCCATAAAAAAGAATAAAATAATGCCATTTGCAGCAACACGGATGGAATTAGAGACCCTCATACTGAGTGAACTAAGTCAGAAAGAGAAGGACAAATACCATATGATATCACTTATATCTGGAATCTAATATACTGCACAAATGATCCTTTCTAGGAAAAAGAAAATCACGGACTTGGAGAACAGACTTGTGGTTGCCAAGAGGGTTGGGGAGGGAGTGGGAGGGTCTGGGAGTCT
>PVHT021183594.1:1450509-1502758 GCA_004024745.2 Catagonus wagneri
TTCTTTTTTTTTTTTTTTTTGTCTTTTGTCATTTTGGGGCCGCACTGGCGGCATGTGGAGGTTCCCAGGCTAGGGGTCTAATCGGAGCTGTAGCTGTGGGCCTACACCACAGCCACAGAAACACCGGATCCTTAACCCACTGAGCGAGGCCAGGGATCGAACCCACAACCTCATGGTTCCTAGTCGGATTCGTTAACCACTAAGCCACGACGGGAACTCCTGCTTATCCATTCTAAACGGAATAGTCTGCACCTACTAACCCCAAACTCCCTGTCCATCCCATCCCTGCCCCCCCATGGCAACCTCTGTTCTCCATGTCCATGAGTTTGTTTCTGTTCTGTAGATAGGATATTTTGTGCCATATTTTAGATTCCACATACAAGTGATATCATACGGTATTTGTCTTTCTCTGACTTACTTCACTTAGTATGAGAATCTCTAGTTGCATCCATGTTGCTGCAAATGACCTTATTTCATACTTTTTTATGGCCATAGCATTTTTTATAATAGTAAAAAATATACATATGAACCAAGTTAATGTCCAGCAATAAAGATTTTTAAAACAAATTACAGCAGTATATGGAAATTACTCAAGTAATTCAATAGATGAACAGATAAAGAAAACGTGGTATACAGACAATGGAATACTGTTCGGTCTTTAAAAAAGGACATCCTGACATTTGTGATGGATGTCAGAGGAGGATCCATCACATAGATGAACCTGGAGGATGTTACACTAAGTGAAATAAGCCAGACACAAAGGCACAGATACTGCACAATTCCATTTACATCTAAAATAGTGGCACGCACAGAAGCAGAGACTACAAAGACTACAGTGGTGGTCCCTGGGGCGAAGTGTGGCGGGGGAGGGCAATGAGTGTAAAGTTCTAGTTTTGTTAGATGCTGCAGTTAACAACACTGTGTTGTGCCCTTAAAATTTTGTGAAGAGGGTGGATCTCAGGTTAAGGGCTCTGACCACAAAATAAAAAAAATAAAATAAAGACAGGGACACAAGGACCCTCTGGGAGGTGCTGCATGAGTCTTGTTACCTTGACTGTAGTGACGGCGTCATGCGGGTTTATGTCCGTCCAGACTCATGGGATTGTACACATGTAATGTGTGCAGTTCTCCATGTGTCAATTGTACCTCAGTAAAGCTGGTTTAAAAATTGGGAGTTATCATAAGAGACTACTATATGCAACTCTATGGCAATAAAATGGAAAACCTAGAAGAAATGGACAACTTCTCAGAAAAGTACAATCTCCCGAGACAAAACCAAGATGAAATAGAAAATATGAATAGACCAATCACAAGTTCTGAAATTGAAACGGTGATTAACAAACTTCCAACAAACAAAAGTCCAGGACCAGATGGTTTCACAGGTGAATTCTATCAAACATTTAGAGAAGAGCTAATGCCTATCCTTCTGAAACTCTTCCAAAAAATTGCAGAGGAAGGGACACTCCTAAACTCATTCTATGAAGCAACCATCACCCTGATACCAAAACCAGACAAAGATACCACAAAAAAAAGAAAATTACAAGCCAATCTCACTGATGAACATAGATGCAAAAATTCTCAACAAAATACTAGCCATCCGAATCCGAAAATACATTAAAAGGATTGTACACCATGATCAAGTGGGATTTATCCCAGGGATACAAGGATTCTTCAGTATCCGCAAATCAATCAGTGTGATACACCACGTTAACAAACTGAAGAATAAAAACCATGTGATCCTCTCCATAGATGCAGAAAAAGCCTTTGACAAAATCCAACATCCATTTCTGATAAAAACCCTTCAGAAAGTGGGCATAGGGGGAACCTACCTCAATATCATAAAGGTGTCTATGACAAACCCAGAGCTAACATCATTCTCAATGGTGAAAAGCTGAAAGAATTCCTGCTGAGATCAGGAACAAGACAGGGATGTCCACTCTCGCCACTACTATTCAACATAGTTCTGGAAGTCTAGCTACAGCAATCAGAGAAGAAAAAGAAATAAAAGGAATCCTAATTGGGAAAGAAGAAGTAAAACTATCACTTTTTGCAGACGACATGACACTATACCCACAGAATCCTAAAGACTCTACCAGAAAACTGTTAGAGCTCATCAATGAATTGGGCAAAGTTGCAGGATACAAAATTAATACACAGAAATCAACTGCATTTCTATATACCAACAATGAAAGATCAGAAAGAGAAATTAGAGAAGCAATCCGTTTACTATTGCATCAAAAAGAATCAAGTACTTAGGAGTAAACCTGCCTAAAGAGACAAAAGACCTGTACTCTGAAAACTATAAGGCGCTGATGAAAGAAATCAAGGATGACTTAAACAGGTGGAAAGACATACCATGCTCTTGGATTGGAAGAGTCAATATTATCAAAATGACTATACTACCCAAGGCAATCTACACATTCAATGCAATCCCTATCAAATTACCAAGGACCTTTTTTAAAGAACTAGAACAAAATAGTTTAAAGTTTGTCTGGAAACACAAAAAAAAAAAAAAACCCAGAATAGCAAAAGACATCCTGAAAGAGAAAAATGGAGCTGGAGGAATCAGGCTCCCTGACTTCAGACTCTACTACAAAGCTACAGTCATCAAAATCGTATGGTACTGGCACAAAGACAGAAATATAGATCAGTGGAACAGGATAGAAAGCCCAGAATTAAATCCACACATCTATAGTCAACTAATCTATGACAAAGGAGCCAAGAATATACATTGGACAAAAGACAGCCTTTTCAATAAGTGGTGCTGGGAAAACTGGACAGCTACATGTAAAAAAATGAAACTAGAACACTTCCTAAACACCATGCACAGAAATAAACTCAAAATGGATTAAAGATCTAGATATAAGACCAGATACTATAAAACTCTTAGAGGAAAACATAGACCAAACACTCTCTGACATAAATGATAGCAACATCTTCTCAGATCCAGGTGTCAGAGTAAGGACAATAAAAAGAGAAATAAACAAATGGGACTTAATTAAACTTCAAAGTTTCTGTACAGCTAAGGAAACCCTAAACAAAACGAAAAGACAACCCACAGGATGGGAGAAAATATTTGCAAATGATTCAACTGACAAGGGATTAATCTCCAAAATTCACAAACAGCTCCTACAGCTCAACACCAAAGAAACAAACAACCCCATCCAAAAATGGGCAGAGGATCTAGGCAGACAATTCTCCAAAGAAGACATGCAGATGGCAAATAAACACATGAAAAGATGTTCAACATCGCTCCTTATTAGAGAAATGCAAATCAGAACCACTTATGAGGTACCACCTTACACCGGCCAGAATGGCCATCATCAAAAAATCTACAAACAATAAGTGCTGGAGAGGGTGTGGAGAAAAAGGATCCCTATTACACTGTTGGTGGGAATGCAAATTGGTGCAACCACTGTGGAAAACAGTATGGAGATTCCTCAGAAGACTCAAAAGAGAATTACCATTTGATCCAGCAATCCCACTCCTGGGCATCTATCCAGAGGAAACCCTGACTCGAAAAGACACATGTACTCCAGTGTTCACTGCAGCACTGTATGCAATAGCCAGGTCAAGGAAACAACCTAAATGCCCATCGACAGAGGAGTAGATAGGGAAGATATGGTACATACACACAATGGAATATTACTCAGCCATTAAAAGGAACGAATTACCAACATTTATAGCAACATGGATGGACCTAGAAATTACCATGCGAAGTGAAACCAGTCAGACAATTAGACAGCAACACCCAATGCTACCGCTTACATGTGAAAACTAAAAAGACACAATGCACCTCTTTGCAGAACAGACAATGACTCACAGACTTTGGAAAACCTTGGTTTTTCAAATAAGACAATCTGGGGGGTGGGGGGATGCACTGTGGGTTTGGGACACAAAATCTGTAAAATTGACTTGTGATGATTTATGTACACCTATAATTGAAATAAAATCCATTAAGAAAAGAAAAAAAAATAAAAATTGGGAGTTCCCATCGTGGCTTAATGAAAATGAATCTGACTAGCACCTATGAGAACTCAGGTTCAATCCCTGGCCTCAATCAGTGGGTTGAGGATCAGGTATTGCCGTGAGCCGCGGTATAGGTTGCAGAAGCAGCTCGGATCCCACTTGCTGTGGCTGTGGCTGCGGCCAGCAACTGCAGCTCCGATTAGACTCCTAGCCTGGGAACCTCCATATGCCAAGGGTTTGGCCCTAAAAAAAAACTACAAAAAAGTAATACAGCTGGTTTTAAAATTGTAGTGCAGCTGGTTTTAAAATTGTAGTGCATCCACAGAGTAGAATATTGCACAATTGTTCTACGTTTGTAAAAAGTTTATGTGTGTGAGGTAATGTCAGGTTAAGAAAATTCAGGAGTTCCGGTTGTGTCTCAGTGGGTTAAGAACCCAACATATTGACGTGGGTTTGATCCCTGGCCTCGCTCAGTAGGTTAAGGATCTGGCATTGCCACGAGCTGTGGTGCAAGTCGCAGACGTGGCTCAGATCTGGCATTGCTATGGCTATGGCACAGGCCAGCAGCTGTACCTCCAATTCGACCCCTAGCCTGGGATCTCCCATATGCCACAAGTGTGGCCCTAAAAAGCAAAAAAAAAAAAAAAAAAAAAAGGAAAAAAAATCAGAAGTCCGAATTAATAAAGGGCATAGTCGTTGCCATGGGGGGGTGTCAGTCGATCATTCTGCATATTGTTTGGTATCTTTTAACCCCCTCGTGTGTCTTGACATTGCTGACCAGTCTCCACCTCTACCGCCAAGACGCACAGCAGTCTCCCAGCCGGTCCTCGAGTCCCGACGCAACCACGGTGATCTTTATACAACGTGAACACAACCCTGACATTCCGTCGCTGAAGCCTGCACCTAGCTCCCTCTCACCCTCAGGATAAAGACTGAACTTACGGTGACACCCAGCCTCCCTCTGATTGCATTTTTCAGCATTTTCTGTCTCTCACTTTGCAGACCAGCCATGCAGAAAGTTCTGCAGTCCCTCTGCCCTTCCAAGCTCCTTCTAGCCCCGGGACCCAGTCACATGCAATTCTTTCTGCTAGGCGTTCCTTCCTTTGGCTAACTTTGTCCTTCTCATCAGCTTGGCTGTCACTCCCTCTTGACAGCTACCCTTGTCCCTGATAGCGGGTTGTGCCCTTCCCCCTCCCCGGGGCTCCCGAGCCCCCACCCCCTTTCACTGCACTGCTTTTATTTTGTTGTAATTATCTGTTCTCCTGCTGGCTCTCCAGCTGGAATGCAACCTCCTCAGGCCAGAGGCACTGAATTTCTTATATTCTGGCCTCAAACACCAGTGTATTCAGTAGGCACTCAGTTTTGCTGAATCGATGCCTCATACAATACTTAGGAGGTTGCTTTGGGCATCTAGATTATTATTTGAAGGGAAGGAAGTTTCAAGGGGAAGCTTAAATGATCTGTATCTATTTTATTAAAGGAGCCTTTCCCCTGAACTGTGATTTTCTTTCCCTCTGTGCTATGAGGAGTGAGCCTCTCCAAAGTCCAAAGTGCAGACAGACCACCAAGCGGCAAAGAAACATTTTAAAAAATACAGATGCCCAGGCACCATCCACAGGGATTCTAACTCAGCAAGTCTGAGATGAGGGCCAGGAATCATTATTCCTAAGAAATCCTATGGAGGACTTTGACCCACACGCCCACCCACTTGGGGTACCACTGAGATACAGATAAGCTCAACTTTGTGCTTGGCGGTCAGAAGCAGGCCTGTTCCCTCCAAATTACTTTCTTCCTGGGGACCACACTTCACTTTTAATTTTTATTTTTATTTTTTTTTTGGCTGTGCCTGCAGCATTCAGAAGTTCCCGGGTCAGGGATTGAATCTACACGACAGCAGTGACAACACCAGGCCCTCAACCCACTGAGCCACCAGGGAGCTCCGTGGATCCCACATTTTCTACCTCTTGAGCGGCGGACGTATGAACTAGCCCCCAGAACTGCAGCCCCATCGTTCCTGGAGCCGGCTCCGGAACCGAAATGCCTACAAAGCCCCTCCAACTGCAGGGCGGACGATCCTTCCTGCTTATTAACGATATTATAGAGGCAGCTGGCCGACCACGTTAGTATGAGAGGTCTATTTTCATATGGAAAAGAAAATTACAGAGAGGCATAAACATTTGCTAACTAGAGAGATGTTATTATAGCCTGCAAATTGCATTCAGATGTTCAGTGATGCTGGAGTTAATGGATTCCTGGGAGTTCTTCGGCAAACAAACCCATCTAAGAAAAAAACCTTTCTCTTCTGTTTTTATTGAAAGGGGGTTACCCAGCTTTCGATCCAGCACGTGGGGAATCCTGAGTCCGCGGGGGTCTGGGGGCTGCAGGGGGACACACTGCCTCCAGCTTCCTTAAGTGTGGGCCAGCCAGGGAAGCCCCAGCTGCTCCCACCCCCAGCATCTTTGCAGGAAATTCAAGAACAGAAAAGAAATACCAAGCCAGGCCCTGTGCTGAGCACGTTACGTTCACGTCTCCTTTTATTCTCCTCACAACTCAGTGAAGCAGTATAGTCTCCTTTTTCCAGATAAAGAAACCAAGGCGCAGCAAGTTCAGGGGTCTTGCTTAGCATCTAATAGCTGATGAAGTACAAGAAGTGAGACGGGAACTCAAACCATCCAATCTCAGAATCCCAGGCTCTCAACCAGCCAGTTCAAGAGGCCAGGCTTCAACAGCCCTGCGGGCCAGCACTTGTGGTACCCACTTTACAGATGTGTCTCCAGAGGCTCAAAAAGTCATTTGTCCAAGAGGCGGAGCCAGGATGTGAGCCCGATCGGTATGACCTACCTCACTGTCCGTCGGCAGATTCTGTCTGAAGTCCTACTTGGTGCCAGGCTCTGAGACACACAGTTGGGGACACAACAGACACACCCCAGCCGCAGGATTTTTACACTCGGTGCACCTCTGCGATCCTACGGCCTGGCAAGCCAGAGAAGAATGTGTTGAGGACATTGCTATTTACCATCATTGTGCCCTCACTCCCTTCACTCTGGTTGTTTTGACCCACATCCCTCGGTCACCAGGACAGCCCATCCTGACCTTTGTCTAGAATCTTACCCAACTAGTCCTCCCCACCTCACCCCGAGAGCCACTTTCCAGGATGTGAATCTAAAGAATCCAATGATGTTTGGCTATCCTGCCCCCACTGGGGAAGTCACTGACCTTGACACCTGAAGAGTCGAGAACATCCTGTTCAGTCTTTGCATTTCCAGATGGAGAAATTGAGAGCGAGGTGATGCATCTAGAAGCCAAAGAACACCAGGAATTAGCAGCAACCACCAGAAGCCGGGAGCGAGCTGCGGAACAAGGTCTTCACCCCTGCTGGAGATTTGGGAGACTTCTTGTCTCCAGAACCTTAAGAGATAAATTTCTACTGTTTTAAGCACCAAATTAGTGGATAT
Organism: Catagonus wagneri; assembly: GCA_004024745.2. NCBI lineage: Eukaryota > Metazoa > Chordata > Mammalia > Artiodactyla > Tayassuidae > Catagonus > Catagonus wagneri. Next base: position 1,457,934 of record PVHT021183594.1, read on the forward strand.
TTACTACCTCAGCCCTAGGAAACGGATATGCCTGCCTTGCCCCCAAAGGTCCTTATAGGCTTTACTTAACACAAGATAAAATAAGTTTAAGGAAGAAGAAAAGAAGAAGAGAAATAGAAAAGAGCCATCTACCCAGACAAATATAGAAACTGCACAAGAAACAGATGGCATAGTTGGATTTGGAGCTTCCTAGTAGCCTATGCAAAGAGAACCCAACATTATACATGATCCACAGTATCTTTAAGACAAACATAGTCACACAGAATGAGCACTGGGACCGGAGTGGGCTAAAGTATTCCTTAAGAAGAGAAAGGGTCTATTGCAATATCACCAATAACATTCCTTTTTTCTCCCCCCAGCTGCATTTGAGTTACTGTGTCTGTGGCTGTGGCTGTGACAAAGGCCGGCAGCTGCAGCTCAGATTCGACTCCTAGCTTGGGAACTTCCATATGCCGCAGGTGCGGCCCCAAAAAGCAAAAAAAATAGAGAGTTCCCATTGTGGCACAGCAGAAAAAGAATCCAACTAGTATCCTTGAGGATGCAGGTTTGATTTCTGGCATCACTCAGTGGGTTAAGGATCCGGCGTTCCTGTGAGCTGTGGTGTAGGTCACAGATGCAGTTAAGATCTGGCATTGATGTGGCTCTCGATGTGGCCCTGAAAAAGCAAAAATAAATAAATAAAAATTTAAAAAGAACCTGAAAAAGAATAATATATACAGCAAATGATTCGGTTTTGTATATATAACTGAATCACTTTGCTGTATACTTGAAACATTGTAAATCAACTATACTTTAATGAAGCAATTATTTAAAAAAAAAAAAAAAGCGATGCTTGAGTGTCAAAAAGCAGCAGGGAATAACCTCTGCCCCTGATTGCAGATGTGGCTGGGCTGGCATCTGGGATGAGCTCCTCTCAATCCAGCCTACCCACCCCCCCACCATCTGCACCAAGAGCGGGGGTGGACTTGACCTCCTGCAGATGGAATTTCCACGAGGGAGGCTGGCCACCCCGTTCTCATCTGCCTGATCCATAAAATCAGAGAGTTCCTGTTGCGGCTCAGTGGAAACACATCTGACTAGTATCCATGAGGACGCAGGTTCCACCCCTGGCCTCACTCAGTGGGTTAAGGATCTGGTGTTGCCATGACCTGTGCTGTAGGTCACGGATGCGGCTCGGCTCTGGCATTACTGTGACAGTGGTGGCTACAGCTCCGATTAGACCCCTAGCCTGGGAACCTTCATATGCCACAGGCAGCCCTAAAAAGAAAAAGAAAAGAAAAAAAAGAAAATCACCAATGGAAATTACTACAATTTGCGGAAAGTCTAGAAGATCCAACCGGCCTGAGTGATGGTGGAGTCCATCCAGCGTGTTCTAGCCCAGGGGCTCTCAGACATTTTCAGCCGAGGGATTTTCTCCTCAAAGAATTGTCCGCTGAAGTCCACATCGGACACTCTTCAACCCACCTATGGGTTCGGTTCCGTGGATCTCTCTCTGTTGGGTCTGTCTGTGCCAAGGTCGCAAGACCGTGGATGAGTGGATACACTGCCTTGTAAATAAAGCCAGACTCGAGATGCCGACTCGTCTTATTCTGCTCTGTGCCCAAAGAAGTTTCATCCGAAGGTGTTTCACACTGACCTTCTTCTTTTTATCATAAATAAGGCACGAGGCACGTTCATAAATAAATGATGAGACCCAGAGCTAAATGGCTCCGCACACTGCTTCATGCCGTCAGCTGGCTCTGGGCAGGGCGGGCCTGCCTTTGCTCTGGTGGGTAGCTCTGTTCATTTCTAGTAATTTCCACATTTCTGTGTTGAACTGTTCCTAAAACAAATAAAGACAGATCAGAGTGCTGTTGAACCAATCCTAACTGGCCATTCTGATAGCTTTTCCTTCAAAGTGGGCAGCTCCGATGAACATAATTTGAAAACGCTTCTATTGTTACTGTCTCATTTCTCCAAAACTCCAGGCATTCACAAGAGCTCTCATAGCTTTTCAACAGTTTGATTGATGTGTAAACTTATATAACATAAAATTAACTTGTTTAATTTATTTATCTTTAGGGCCGCACCTGTAGCATATGGAGGTTCCCACACTAGGAGTCGAACCAGAGCTGCAGCTGCTGGCCTGCGCCACAGCCACAGCAACACCAGATCTGAGCCGTATCTGCGAACTACACCACAATTCACAGCAACACTGGATCCTTCCACCCACTGAGCGAGGCTGGGGATCGAACCTGAGACCTCATGGATACTACCCGAGTTCTTAACCTGCTAAGCCACAATGGGAATTCCAAAATTACCTTGTTTTAAGCAGATTTAAAATAAGCAGGTTTAAAATTTAGTAGATTCATGGACTTCTGCAACTGTCACTTCAATCTAATTTTAGAACACTTCCATCACCTGTTTCAGTCCCTTCCCTTTCTCACTCCCAGTTCCAGGAAATTATTAATCTACTTACTTAGATTTGCCTTTTCTGAACATTTGATATAAATGGACTCACTATATATCATTTTGTAGGTGGTTTCTTTCGCTTAGGGTAATATTTTTAAGGTTTACCCACATTGTAACAAATGTCAATACTTCATTCCTCTGTACAACCCACGCTCACAATTTTTGCCAAATCCAAGTGCCACCTGTACTATTCTTCGCTTACCCTTTTCTCTAAAATCACTGTTTTTAAAAAGCGATTTTGAAAGAAAACTTGATATTAGGACTAGGAATGGAAAACCAATACTACCTACACTAATAGAAAAGAACTCTAAAATATAACAAAACGCCATTGTGGATTGCATTTCAATACAAATCAAATGATCCATGAAACATTATTTAATTCTAAGCCTGAGGATTAGGGTCTGGGCTTGAGATCTGGTTTTGATGTGTTAAAAAGAGATTAATAACATCAAAATAACATTTAACATATTGAAAGGAGCGATTATTAAATAATAAGATCAGATTTAGGAGTTCCCTTGTAGCTCAGCAGGTTAAGAACCCAACTAGTATCTATGAGGACGCAGGTTCAATCGCTGGCCTCCTCGCTCAGTGGGTCGAGGATCCAGCATTGCCGCGAGCTGTGGTGTAGGTAGCAGATGTGGCTCAGATCCTGCATTGCTGTGGCTCTGGTATAAGCCAGTGGCTAAAGCTTCTATTCGACCCCTAGCCTGGGAACTCTCATATGCTGCAGAAAAAAAGAAAAAAAAAATAAGATTTAGATGACAAATCCTTGGACCAAAGCTCTAAACAGATGAAACATTTGGGGAGGTAGGACTTGGGAGAGAACGTTTCTGCTTTGCATGTGGGGGGAATAGCAGTAGCACACGGCTAGAGGGTGGACGGTGGAGGGTCCTAAGACATGTCCACAAGTTTTTTGCCACTTACCATCGGGGGATGGGGTCTAGTTCCTCTGCTGGGATATGGGCCGTGGCCTCTGTGACTTGCTTCTACTGAAGAGAATGCAGCAGACGTGATGCCGCCTGACTCGTGAGGCCGCCTGACTCGTGAGGCCAGGTCAGAAGGGTGGTGTGGCTTCCACGCCGTCTCTTCTCTGGGGTGTCGCAGCACATTGCGAGCCACAGCGTGGGAGGACGCGCACGTCCCCCTGCAAGGCTGCGTGAAGCTCTTCTGGCTGCCCTCCTAGGTCCTGGCCGGCACCCAGCACCTACCACCAGATGTGGGTGAATGAGCCTGCAGGCGATTTCTGCCCCAGCCATTGAGCCATCACAGCAGATGCCAGGGGAGACATCAACAACCTGTCCCCATGAAGCCCTGTCCGAATTTTAGGCTGGTTAATGTTATATATATACACACACACACACACACACACACACACACACATATATATTTCTTTTTTTTTTTGCTTTTCTTTAGGGCTACACCTGTGGCATATAAACTTCCCAGGCTAGGGGTCCAATCAGAGCTGCAGCTACCGGCCTACACCAGAGCAACGCCAGATCCCCAACTCCCTGAGAGAGGCCAGGGATCAAATCCGCATCCTCATGGATCCTAGTTGAGTTCATTTACTGCTCAGCCACAGTGGGTACTCCCGATAAATGTTGTTTTAAGCCAAAAAAAAAAAAAGTGAGACAAGCAGGTAATTGCCCCTAATCTATAAGGCATGCTAAAACATCCCTGGAGAGGGAACTCGATGGAATGAAATGCACCACTCTGGGCAGAGAGAGCAAGGCGGGAAGGGAAGATTACTTGAAAAAATCAGAGGGAGCGGATGTCACCTACTCCAGGACGCACAGACAAACTACACTGTAGTCTATGGAGGGCCGTTCTCAAATCCCGAATGGGTGTTGGGGTTTCCCCATAGCTGAGTCCCTCCCGCAGGAGAAAGGATGGCTCATCCTCGGGGGCAGTCCCTCCCCACTGCCCCAGGCACATATTTCTTTCCTCTAAAGAAACGCAAAACAGAGTACAGGGACACTGGTGTGAAGGGGCGGCTTTGTGCCCCCACGCGTTTTAATCTAGCCTTCTTTTTGCATTGGTTCTCCAAATTTTAAAGAATGTCCTATCTTGGGAGTTCCCTGGTGGCTTAGCGGGGTAAGGATCTGGTATTGTCATGCCGTGGCTCAGGTATGATCCCTGACCTGGGAACTTCTACATGCCAAGTGTGGCAAAAAAAAGAAAAAAAAATAGAAGCAGAAGAGGCGTTAAAGATCCATTAGCACCTAACTGAGCATTTCTCTGAAGTGCAAAAAAACAGGCAAGGTCATTGAAAAGGGAATAACTTTCTCATCCTGTGACTGTTATGTGATGCTCACCTGCGTACCTCTTAACGTAAATTTAGGTGCGTCAGAGGTATGGCTCCCACATTTTAGGAGATGCCCAGATCACCCTGTGGAGGTGTTGGCTTTGGCCTCAGTAGGTGCTTAAATAGGTGTCCTTGGGATCAGGGGCTTGTGCTGAGAAAACTTGGGTTCTTAGCTTTAAAGCTTAATCTGAAGAACAGTTGTTTCACAGTCATGCACAAGACCTTGGCGTAGTAGACAGTCACGGAACAGAGAACTCATCCTGCATCTTCCACACCTGCCACTGGACCCCCAAACCCCGGAAAGTTCTGTGATTCAACTGCACGGCGGGCCAAGTCGACCAAACTAGCTTGTTCATTCATGGAGGGCATGCCTTGGAACCTAACCACTGCTTTTTTTTTTTTTAAGAGCCAGCACTCTGCCTTTTTTTTTTTTTTTTTTGCTTTTTAGGGCTGCATGATATGGAGTTTCCCGGGCTAGGGGTCTAATCAGAGTTTCAGCTGCCGGCCACAGCCACAGCCACAGCCACACCAAATCCGAGCCGCATCTGCAACCTGCACCGCAGCTCATGTCAACACCGGATCCTTAACCCACTGAGCAAGGCCAGGGATCGAACCTGCGTCCTCATGGATGCTAGTCAGATTCGTTTCCACTGAGCCACGACAGGAACTCCCCTGACCACAGCTTTTTTACTTCTTTTTTGTTCTGAATCCCAAGCATGTCCACTCCAACTGTTCCCCAGTTGAAATCTTTCAGTGGATCGTCACGGTGCTCAGGATAAAGTTTCAACTCTGGACCTACAGAGCTATCTGGTGTTTCCTGAACACACCCTGGTATGTTGCACCATGAAGGTTTTGCATATGCTGTTCCCCGTGTCAGATGTACACATGGCCTTACACTTCCTTGCTTTGGGCCCACTCCTCCTTGACACTTGCCTAAGCCTGTCTCCTTCAGATTTACCTGGGTTACCCAACCCTATTCGGTGCATCCCAGACTCTCCAGCCCCTTAGCAAGGCCTGCTGCACAGTGAACGTCCGGAGCTAACATCTTACTGGCCTTTCAGCTCCCTGAGGACAAGAGCCCTCCCCCCTCCCCATGTCCAGGGCCTCGTCCAGTTCTCAGTGTACCTTTGCTGCATGAATGACCTTGAAAGGAACCTAGTAAACATCACCTAGTTTCAAGCTGGAGGCAGTGGTAAATGCCACATCGTTTATAGACATTTTAGATCACGCCACCACTAGCATTTTGGTGGTGTTTGTTCATTTCCTCTCGACTTCCTTTGGAAATTGCCACCCAGCCTTGAAAACATCCCTGGCAAGGTGATCGTGCGAGCATGCTCACAGCGCACGCACCTCAGTTCAGGAGCTCAGACAAAGTCTTCTGTCACTTCCTATTTCTCTCTTTGCTCTAATTCATGGTTATCGGTAGCAGAAATAGCAAGTGTTCCATCCTAGGCTTTGTGCTCTCAAACAGGAGCGTTCTTTGGGAAGTTTGGAGTGGCTCTGAGGAGAAAAGGCCCAAAGTCACCCTGCTGATGGGGGAGAGGCTCCCTGGCCGGGGGGAGAGAGCGTGGGTTTGGAACTGAAGGCCAGATGCCCCGGTCGTCCTCTGGACCCCAGCCCCTCCACCTTTCTGAGTCACCAGTCCCATAGCTGCCCCCTTTCTTCCATCATAAAATCATCCGTCTCCACGTTTCATTCCTATCCAAACACAAACGTGCTACAGTATCTCCCGGCTTGAGAAGACGCACCCATGGTCGGTCCAGGGACTGTCCCACCTGCTCTCCTTTACCAGAAACCTGCAGAGAGAAGCGTCCCCACTCAATGTTCTGCCCGTTCTCCCCTCTTCTTCTCCCCTCTCCACTCCTGCCGAGGTCACCAATGCCGTCCAGTCTACATCAATGTAAATCCTCCATCCTGACTGGACCCAGTTTGGCAGCCACATTTGATGCAATGGATTGCCCCCCCTTTCTTTTTTTAGGGCCGCACCCATGGCATATGGAAGTTCCCAGGCTAGGGGCTGAATCCGAGCTGCAGCTGCCAGCCTACACCACAGTCACAGCAATGCGGGATCTTTAACCCACTAATAGAGGCCAGGGATGGAACCTGCATCCTCGTGGATACTAGTTCAGTTCAGAACCTGCTGAACAACAACGATCCACTCCCAGGATCACTCACTTCTTAAAACCCCTTCTTCACTTGGTCTCCGTGGCCCGGTTCTTGGCCCATCCCACCCACTAACTCTGCCTTCTCAGTTTTCCCTGGTTCTGACTCCCCATCCTCTAGCCTGGAGGGCCCCAGGGCCATCCTCTACCCTTGTTCTCTTCTCTCTCACTCACTAGTGGTTTCAACCATCCTGTGGTATGTACTACCGTCTCTATGACAACAGGTCCCACGTTTGTATCTCCAGCCCCTTCTTCTTTCCGTATCAAGTTACCTCTTAATGTCCCCTTTTGACTGTCAAACAAGCATCTCTGACTTGGCAGATACAAGCCTGAGCTCTTGACTCCACCCTGCTCAAAACCCGCTTCTGCCAATGTCTCCTCATCTTAGCGACGGACAACTTCTAGCTGTTCAGACCAAAAAATAATCAGAGGCAACTCGACCCCTCCCTTTCCCTCAGGACACGCTGGAAGAATAACAAGCAGGTCTTTGCCCATCGCGTGACCAAAATAGGCCAGATCTTGGCTGACACACACACCCAGCCAAACCCTGGTGGGGCTGGCCGCGTGCCACTGCCTCCATTAACACCCAGCTTCTGGAACAGGGTTAGCAATGAGTGATGGAGGGGACAGAAATACCTCCCGAGGAAAAAGAGGCTGGCATTTCTGGGGCAGGGCTTCAAGGTTCTGGCAAGGAAAGCAGAAAATGAGCCTTTGTTCTTCCTCTGAGTCAAGGCCGACAGTAGCTATCCGTCCAGTGGTAAGAGTCACAGCCTAATGGAAGATCCAAGTAACCCTCGGTGACACACGTGGCTGGAGGGCAGTGGGGGACACCCAGCAGGGTGGGGACTGAGCACGGGACTTGGAGCCATGAACTCGAGTGGCGACTCCTGACCGGGCCTCAGGGTTTGTGCGACACAAAGCCACTTGCTTGGGTCCCCCAGGGCTGCCACGTGGCATCAGGCCAGTTTCTTCACCACTGAGGCGCTGTTTCCTTGTCCGTGAAATGAGGCCATTCTTCACGGGCTGCTGGGCAGGTTCACGAAGACAGAGTTGTCTGCGTGGAGGCACGTAGCGTGCTTGGTCGCTGGCACGCTGTAGGTAAGCTTCCTTTTCAGAGCTTTCGTCCCTTATCTCTGCAATGGGTATCTTATCTTCTTCCCCTACCCTAGACGTTGTCGTGAAGGTGTTTAAAGGGGGGTTATTTATTCATTTTTCTAGGGCCACAGGTGTGGCATATGGAGGTTCCCAGGCTAGGGGCTGAATCAGAGCTACAGCTGCCAGCCTACACCACAGCCACAGCAATGCCAGATCTGAGCCACATCTGCGATCTACACCACAGTTCATGGCAACGCCAGATCCTTAACCCACTGAGTGAGGCCAGGGATCGAACCCGCATCCTCATGGATACTAGTTGGGTTCATTTCCGCTGCGCCACGACGGGAACTCCTAAAAGGGTTTTATGAGGAAGAGGTGAGGGGTCACTGTTCCTCCCTCATCGTGTCGAGTGTTCCAGGCTGCGGAGAGGAGTCTCCGTTCACACAAAGATCAGCGTGTGCACATCACTCTCTATTAAGTCGGCTGGGTTCATTCTGCCTCCCCAACCAGACCGCGAGCCCCAGGGCAGGCAGGGAGCCCGTCTGTGTTTGCTCATCCTCGTCCTTCCAATGCTTGCGGTTCAATAAACAGTTGGGAAAGAAGAAGGACCCTCTAGTGCCTGGAAGGTTGCTTTTTTCTGCCCACCCCCTTTTGCTTTTTTTTTTTTTAGAGCCGCACCAGAGGCATATGCAAGTTCTCAGGCCAGGGGTCCAGTCAGAGCTACAGCTGCTGGCCTACCCCACAGCCACAGCAATGCCAGATCCGAGCCATATCTGCGACCTACACCACAGCTCACGGCAACACTGAATCCTTAACCCACTGAACGAAGTCAGGGATCAAACCCACATCCTCATGGATCCTAGATGGGTTTGTTAACTGCTGAGCCACGAAGGGAACTCCTCTACCCATTTTTTTACATGTGTAGCTTCAAGGAACAGTCCCGCAACTCTCTGCCACCAAGGACACCCCAGATTAGGAAGAGAAACAGACTTCTCCAGCACCTGTGGGTGGTGGGTGACCGTGCTTGTATCTGCGATTCCTCTCATGAAATTGCCTGAGCTTGTCTTTGGGAAATGCCTCTTCCTCACTCTCACCACAGGGTTCAGAGGTGGAGAAGGGGCTCACCCAAGAACTCGCTAATCAGGATATTTCTCTCCCAAGCACTAAGATTGGTTTGGGAACAAACATGTGACCCGTGTCATACCAATGAGACGTAGTCTTGAGATTTTGACTTCATCTGCTGAGTGAAGGCAGCCTTTTGCACTGGAACGGTAATCTGAGTGGGGAAAAGGAAGGAGAGATTTAAAAAAAAATTTTTTATTAAAGTGTAGTTGATTTACCTTATGTCAATTTCTGCTGTACAGCAAAGCGACCCGGTCACACATATGTGTACATTAACTTTTTTCATATTATCTTCCATCACATTCTATCACAAGTGACTGGACACAGTTCCCCGTGCTGTACAGCAGGACCTTATTGCTTATCCATTCTAAATGCAATAATCTACTAACCCCAAACTCTCAATCCATTCCACTCCCTCCCCCTCACAACCACAAGTCTGTGATGAGTCTTTTTTTTTTTGTTTTTGGGTTTGTTTGTTTTTTTTTTTTTGCTTTTTAGGGCCACACCTCCACATATGGAGGTTCCCAGGCTAGGGGTAGAATCAGCTGTAGCCGCCAGCCTACACCATAGCCACAGCCACAGCAACACCAGATCCAAACCGTGTCTGCGACCTACACCACAGCTCATGGCAACACTGGGTCCTTAACCTACTGAGCAAGGCCAGGGATTGAACCTGCATCTTCATGGATACTAGTCAGATTCGTTTCCACTAAGCCACAATGGGTACTCCCAAGAGGGTTTTTGTTTTTGTTTTGTTTGCCCAGCTCACAACATGTGGAAATTCCTGGGCCAGGGATGGAACCCACAGCACAGCAGTGACAATGCTGGATCCTTAACCTGCTGAGCCACCAGGGAACTCCAGGGAGGAGAGATTCTGATGAACTCCTGGATGACATCATTTCAGTCTCCACATCCAGCCATGTCTGAAGTCCCCAGACTGTTCAGTTACAGAAGCCAATGAATTCAAATTCCCTTCCTCTGCTTAAACTGCATTGAGTAGGGCTCCCATCATTTGCCACTGAAAAAATGCTGATGAACTGATGGTTAGGCTACACAGCGGGGATGGCACTGCAGGTGGCTCGAACAAAGTCATGTAAGAGAGGGAGTAATTGTGTCTGAGGGCACCGGCAAACCCAGGCAACAATTACCTGGAAAAAAAAAGCGAAATCTCAACCAGGCAACCTCACCCTAACTCTAGCTGCCAACCTAGGCTCTACTCAGTTTACCCGCAGAGGCCTGATTTGATGCCTACGCAGCATTGCAGAAGGAAAGAAGAGAGAGGTGAAGAAATGACAGCCTTCAGGGAAGCAGTATCATTTTAAACGTACAAATGCTGAGCCTTGACTGTGCACAGTCAGTCGCAGGGGTATGTATGCAAATCACACACAAACCGTATGCATATTTAAATTGCAAATCCCTCGTGACCTTCCTACACTGTCCTCCACACACACACCTGGTTTGAGACCCCCGAGGGAAATCCTGGCAGGAACTTTCAATCAACAAGTATTTATTTAATAAGCTCTTATTCTGCAACTCGGCAAGGTGTTCAGACTACAAGACTTGGTCTCTGCCCTCGAGGAGTTGGCAAATGAGCCGGGGAGAAGGGAGGAACCACAAGAAACAATTAGTGCATAATAGAAGACAAGATGTAATTAAGTGCTAAATGCTGGGCTGTGGACTGGAAGCAATTGGGTGAAGTTGCAAAGAGGCCAATTTCAGCTCCATGCAAGGGAGAACGTTCTGCGGATGGAGCTGTCCCTCAAAGATACAGTGCAAAGCCAGCTTTTGTTGTACCAGAGCTTAACAGGGACCTGAAATCATAAAAATAATAATAGCAATCATAGAAATGGGAGTCATACTGATTGGGTTTGAACCCTAGCCCTGTCAACTAACTAACCATAGAATTTTGAGCAAATGCCCTTATTTTTTCATCCTTAAAATGGACCTGAATAGCACCCACCTTGCAGAATCATGAGCATTAGAGATGCTGCAGGTAAAGCATGTGAAAGACCCAGACTCGCTGTAGAGGCAGTAGGATGTCAGCAAGTAAGAGTCAGGTGGATCTGAGTTCACACCTTTACTCTGAACACCAATAAATAACAGTGATGATTTATTATCACTATTATTGTTGTTGATGTGCTGACTATTGTTACTCTTATTATTGTTGCTGATGTGCTACCACCAATCTCATGAAGATGCTGAGATGATGCTCAGCACAGCCTCTGGTACAGGTCATTCAAAAAACAAATGATACGTGTGTGTATGCAAACACGAACACACATATCCATACTTGTGCATGCATTTCTCAAACAATCAGACCCCATCTTCCATCTCTCCCTCTCTTTTTTTTTTTTTTTTGTCTTTTTAGGGCCGTACCTGCGGCATATGGAGGTTCCCAGGCTAGGGGTTGAATCGGAGCTGTAGCCGCCGGCCTTCGCCACAGCCATAGCAATGCCAGATCCGAGCCGCGTCTGCGACCTACACCAGAGCTCACGGCAACACCGGATCCTTAACTCACTGAGTGAAGCTAGGGATTGAACCTGCAGCTTCATGGATACCAGATTCGTTTCTGCTGAGCCACAACAGGAAGTCCTTCCATCTTCTTCTAGAATCTTCCCTAGAGCATGTGAGTGACCCCAAGGCTTCTCTGATTAGTGACTTCTTTGAAAAAATGAAACCAATCGAAAAGCACATTTACAACTGCACCCCAGAATCACCTCTCCAGAATTCCCTCAGTGATTCCCAAGCAGACATGTTTCCTGATGTTTCCACCTTCCTTTTTGAAATCAGACTCTGTCTTAGAAAAGTAACATGTGCTAATTGAGGAGTTTTGAGAAATTTCATAAAGGTATATTATATTTACTTATTTATTTATTTTGGCCACGTCCACAGCATGCAGAAGTTCTCAGGCCAGGGATCAAACCCATACCACAACAGTGAGCCACCAGTACTGACGACACCAGACCCTTAACCCCTGGCCACCAGGGAATGCCAAGGCTTAATTTCTAATAGCCCCAAACTGGAAACAACCCAAATGTGGATGGATGGAGAAGAAAAATAAATAAATTGTGATATGTTCCTAGCATGGAATACCACCTAGCAATAAAAAAAAAAAAAAAAAAAAAAAAAAACCAAACTGTTGATTTGGTTGACTCTCATGGGCTTTGTTGAGTGAAAGACCACACACAAAAAATATGTACTGTTTGGTTCCACTTACACTAACTTTCCAGCAAAATTAATCAACAGCAGTAGAGGTCAGAGTAGTGTTACCTCTGGGAAGGCATTAACCAGGGAGGAGAATGAGGCAGCCAGTCGGAAGCTGGAAATGTTTTATATCCCAAGCTGGATGTGGGCTACATGTTGTGTATTATGTAAAAATTCACCAAGTGTAATATTTCAGGGTTTCTGTTTGACATGATGAAAATTTTGGGAAAAAAGTAGTGGTGATGATAGGACGACATTACAACTATAATTTTAATGTCACTGACATTAAAATGACACTTAAAATTGTTAAAATGGCAAATTTAAGGTATATATATATGTAGGTATATAGATAAATATATCTTATATATACATAAAACCACAATTAAAAATTTCACCCAAATTAATTGAACTGTTCACTTAGGACGTGTGGCCTTTACTGTATGTTATGCCTCTATACATCAATAGAAAAAAAAATTGTTAAGGACTCACAATTCCTAGGTGATACAGTTGTGTTGTGCACATTTCTTTTTCTCCAGGAAACCTCATCCTCAATGTCACGCTCTGACTTTTGTGACTTTGAACCCAGGGAGGGAGGTCTGGTTGACTTCTTGATTCTCCTCCGAGGATTCTTTATTTTATCTTGTTTTTATATTCCTTTTTTCCTATGGCTGCAGTCACAGCATATGGAAGTTCCCAGGCCAGGGACTGAATTCGAGCCACAGCTGCTACACTGCAGCTGCAGCAACACCAGATCCTTTTAACCCATTGCACTGGGCCAGGGATGGAACCCACATCTCTGCACTGACCTAAGCTTCTGCAGTCAGATTCTTAACCCATTGTGCCACAGCAGGAACTCCCTATCTTATTGTTATTATTATTATTTTTAATTTCAGCCAATCATCTTCCCTGGGTGGAGGTTTGGCACCCTTATATGAGGGCATCAGGGGACTCAAAGAAAATGTGAAAATCTGTTGTACAGACAAATCCTCTCCCTCCAACACGTAACCCCTCCCCCCAAATGCATTTTGGGTTGGCTGGCTGGAGAAGATGTTTATAAAAAGAGCACAGTTCACATGGCAGGTGCTTTTGTTCCATGCAAATAATAACAGCGGAGAAAACAGACATATAATTACTTGGGCTTTTTTGGTGCTGGAGTGTTACTACTGCTGATATTAAGTGAAGAACATAACACCAAATTGTACTCTGAGTGTGGGGGGGTGATTCACACTCAGCTGGTGGAGATGCGGGCTTTTTTGGGGATGTGGCAAGTGGACTCGAATTTTTAAAAAAATAGAAAAAAAAAGATTAACCCCTTGACGGCCCTCAGATGCTTGGATCCTGTTTGCCTTTGCACCTTCCCTAGCAAGGACCTTCCCAGAACCCCACTCTCTGTGGGTCCCACTCCCTCTCACCCCGATAAGCGATGCTGTAAACTCTCACTATCACATCTTGCTTCTGCCTCTTGTCTCCTTCCTGCTTGCAGAAAAACCAAGGACGAGACCAACTGAGCCCAAATCTCTCACGCGCATCCTCTCACTATAAAATCAGAAAGAAGTGGCGAAGAGGGGTTTTCTTGGGACCTGTGATGCTGAGCCCAGGTATATTCCTCCGAGGAATGCCAAGTGCATGGGCATCTGAGCACTTGCTAGCCCTTGTGCCCGGGAAGTTCTGCCTGCACCAAAAGATGCCACTGGCTTTCCTGAGCCCTTTGTTCCGAATCCACAGAACATGTATTCCAAGTCAAAGCATCTGTATCACTTAGGGATGTTTTGACCCGCAAGTGACACAGTTCTGTGTTAGCTGTAATAAACTTTTCCATGAAATACATTACAGTGCCAGATTTAGAGTGAAGACTTAGTAAATTATGATAATAACATCAGATTCCCTTTTAAATGGCCCATTATTTGAGGAGCTATGTACAACCTCCAAGTATCTGTGAGAAGCCACAGCAATGTAATTTTTCTCCCATTTTCTCAGAAAAATTCACCTAAGAAAGCTGTTCAGATTCTGAAACCAGATAAAGAAGGATAAAAAAATCATAGAAAATAGGAAGGTAACAAGGTTGGGACAGAAATGTGGCTTGTTTTCCACTTTAGTTGCAACAGGAATTAATCAGCTTGACACCGAGTGGCAATGCTGTTCTTTCCCAAAAGACGGTAGTTCAGTGCAGCCCTAGATAAGGAAGCTGATAAGACTAAATGATCATGGCAGGGACACACGTGCATACTCAGTCCTCCTCGGCTCAAGTCTAAAGAGTGAGTCCAAATGAACTTCCAGAAATAACTGGACCACCTCTGGGCTGGCATGAGTCTACCTTAAAAAAAAAAAAAAAACCACTGGAAAATATTAGCAGTCAGACTTCTGGGTAGCAAGCAGATCTACAAGATACAAAGTAGAAAGACAAGCTATTACACTTAGAATGGATAAGTCACAAGGTCCTGCTGTACAGCACAGGGAACCATATCCAGTCACTTGTGATAGAAGAAGATAGAAGATAATATGAGAAAAAGAATGTGTATACACACACACACACATACACACACACACACACACACACACACACACGACTGGGGAACTTTGCCATGTAGCAGAAATTAACACAACATTGTAAATCAACTATACTTTAACTAAAACTTTTTAAAAACAATTAAAAATAAAGGGTGAAAAGAGGTAAGAAATGTCACCCGCAGGCAGGCACACTTGGAATACCTTCCCTAGTCTTCAGCCAACTTTGAGAAAGTGAGTTGAAATCCCAGAGACATAGGGTATAAGTCTTGGCTCTGCCCCCTTCCAGCTCTGTGACCTTGGCCAGGTTCACTGAGCCTAAGAGCCCTCATTTGTAAAACGGGCTCCCTGAGACTAATAAGAATGTGATTATCTAATAGATAATCAGATAATCTTCTTACACCCAGGCACTGAAAATTCCACATTGGTTCACAAGCATTTCTGTGTCATGACTTGTTCTAGCCCATCCGTGTCTTACTCCTCATATTTGCTCCACGAAGCTGAATTCCATACATTTTTGTCTTCCCCTTAGGGAAGCCTCTGCCTCTCCATCCAAGTTCAGCCTCAGGTGATGGTTTTGCCTGGGAAAAAAATCCCAGGAACCTCCCCTGCGGCTGTCAGTCTCCTCCAGACAATGCAGCACATATTTCAAACTGGCCTCCTAGCCCAGACTCAACACCCCTCTGATGTCTGGGATGCTCAGCTGAACTGAGCATCACTCTCTCTTACAACGCATCCACTCCCACAGGACCAAGAATTCACATTCTTACTGCAAACGCATTTATGGGCTATCTTTGCTGCAGTGCAGTAGGATGAAGAAGGATGCAGACAGTGGAGACAGGTGCATTCGTTTCCTGTGGCTATTGTAACAAATGACCACGAACATGGTGGATTCCAACAACAGAAAGACGCTCTCCACATCTTCTGGAGGCTGGAAGTCCAAAGTCACTACCCCAGGCTGAAATCAAGGTGTTGCTCCCTCTGGAGGCTCTAGGGGAGGGTCCGTCCTTGCCTCCTCATTTCCAGTAGCTGCTGGTGTCCCTTGGCTTGCGGCCACATCGCAAGACCTGATCCTCAAGGTCGGGTCTTCAACCTCACTCTGCCTCCTCGGTCCCATTGCCTCCTTCTCTCCTGTGCATCCGTGTTCTCTCCTTGTGCCCTCTCTTACTAAAGAGACACTTACTGCATTTAGGACCCACTGGAGTATTCAGGACAAGCTCCCTCTCACAAGACCCTCAGCTTAATCGCATCTGCAAAGACCAAATAAGGTTCCAGGGGTTAGGACCTGATAGTATTTGGGTGCCATTACCCAGCACACGCCAGTGGGTTGCACGAGGCACCAGGTGAGATGGGAATTAGCACCTAGTATGCACCTACTATATGCTGGATGCTTTCCTCAGAACAGCCTGATGTGCTAAATAGAATCCCCATTGTTTCTAGGGTGTTGGCATTTAAAAAAACAATAAAATAGGAGTTCCTGTTGTGGCTCAGCAGGTTAGGAACCTTGAGGATGTGGGATCAATCCCTGGGCTCATTTGGAGGGTTAAGGATCTGGTGTTGCCATAAGCTGCAGTGTAGATTGCAGACGTGGCTCAGACCTGGCGTTGCTGTGCCTGTGGCATAGACTGACAACTACTGCAGATGTGGCCGTAAAAATAAAATAAAATAAATAAAATAATAAAATAAAATAACAAATTTACAATAGTAGCAGCATTTTTTTTATTTTTTTCATTACACTTGAAATGGTAATTAATCAGCCTGAAATGGAGCACGTGCTGTTCTTCCTGCTTGCATCACTGTTCCCCCCCATCCTGAAGCTGGCTAACACTTGCCTTTCAAATCACAGTTCAATCTATCTCCAGGGGAGCCTTCCCAGCACCCCAGACTGGGGGTGACCCTTCTTCAGGGCCCCCAATACCTGGCTTCTCTGTGCTGTCTGGTCAATCACGCATTTTCTGTCCAGGCCACCTCTGAGGGAGGGGCTCCTGTCCTTACACAGACAACACAGTAACATCTGTAGAATAATAAAGTGACAAGACCGGGGCTCAGAAAATTGTATTAATCTGAGGAGTTCCCGTCGTGGCGCAGTGGTTAACGAATCCGACTAGGAACCATGAGGTTGCGGGTTCGATCCCTGCCCTTGCTCAGTGGGTTAACGATCCAGCGTTGCCGTGAGCTGTGGTGTAGGTTGCAGACACGGCTCGGATCCTGCATTGCTGTGGCTGCGGCGCAGGCCAGTGGCCACAGCTCCGATTAGACCCCTAGCCTGGGAACCTCCACATGCCGCGGGTGAGGCCATAAACCCGCGGCCATAAAATGACAAAAAGGCAAAAAAAAAAAGAAAATTGTATTAATCTGAGATCATACAGCCAGCTTTCCTTCTTCTAATGGATGAATGCATTCCCCTTTTAGAAAATAAAAACAGTGCAGATAAAAATCACTTTGATTCCCACCTCCAGACCGTGTTCAGAACGTCATCTCTTCCAGACCTCTTATTATTTTACATGCACATAAATGCGTCCATAAAATATATGGAATACTCTGTGATTTTTTTTGACGTGAATGGTATCATACTGAATATATTCTTAAGCAATTCACATTGTTTCCTCCACAGTGTTTCTGAGATTTGCCTCTCCAGCTGATGTAAACTGATTCCTTTTGATGACTGTTTTACTCCGTCATACAAATATACCACGTTCTGTTTATTCTTTCTTGATGAACTTTCAGGTTTAGATCTTTTTTTATCATAAAGAGCAGTACTGCAGTGAATATTCCCATGCACATCCTTCTTTTTCTTTTTGCTTTTTAGGGTCGCACCTGCGGCACATGGAGGTTCCCAGGCTCGGGGTCAAATTGGGGCTGTAGCCGCCGGCCTGCATCACAGCCACAGCAACGCCAGATCCGAACCATGTCTGTGACTACACCACAGCTCATGGCAACGCCAGATCCTTAACCCACTGAGCAAGGCCAGGGATCGAACCTGCATCTTCATGGATGCGAGTCAGGTTCACTAACCACTGAGCCGACAGGAACTCCAGACATCCTTCTTTTCACAAAGATGAGTGCTTACAAACACCACTGGGGTTTGAACCTGGGTTTTCCTGATTGGAAGTCTTTCTACAACATCAAGCTTCCGCTTGTGGTTCTAGCACAAGATCACAGCTGAGATGCTGGCAGGAGCAAGCAGGGGCTGAGTGGTCCCACTTAGGAGGGCCGATGAATTACCTGGAATCCTGAGAATAGGGATTCTAACAGCCTCATTCGAGGGAGACCTAATTTCAGCTCAGACATCATCTCACACTTTACTAGAACCTCAGAACTGGCCCTGCACAGGCCCTGCCCGTGCCCCTATAGCTGTGTGACCTTGGACAAGTCCCTTTTGGGGACCCCTGGCCCCAGTGTAAATGGAAGATATAGAGAAAGATAATCACTAGAGTCACCAGGGCCCTCATATTGGGGGATACTCAAGAAGCCCCCCAACTTTGTTACTATGTTTCTAGCAGTGATCCCAAGACCAAGCCCCACACTCTCTTTTTTTTTTTTTTTTTTTTTTTGTCTTTTCTGTTTTTAGGGCCACACCTGCCTTATATGGGAGGTTGCCGGGCTAGGGGTCTAATCGGAGCTACAGCTGCCCACCTACACCACAGCCACAGCAATGCCTGATCCGAGCCACATCTGCGACCTGCACCACAGCTCACAGCAACTCCAGCTCCTTAACCCACTGAGCGAGGCCAGGGATTGAACCTACATCCTCACGGATACTAGTCGGGTTCCTCACTGCTGAGGCACGACGAGAACTCCTGAAATCTCATTTTTGTTATTTGAAAGGGAAATCTAGAGAGATTAAAGATGACATGCACTAAACGAAGCCCTTTTAGTAAATATGAGCATAATCTCAGGGCAGACACTGTTGTTCTGTGTGTGACACCAGAGTCAGAAGGTAGAAGGGAAATGCTTACTTGGCTCGCCCTGTGGCAGAAACAAAGCGATAAAGCAAGAGAGACAGTAGTTCAAGTGAATACGTGCTACAAGATAGACTTTCCCTTCCTTTCTCATCAAGCAAAGAGGTAGCTCCATCCTCAAAGGGGAATTTTAAAATGTTGGCTTATCTGCTCTCTCTCTCACTTTTTTTTTTTTTTTTGGCCACGCCCATGGCATGCAGAAGTTCCCAGGCCAGGAAGAGACCCTTGCCGGAGCAGCGACCCAAGCCACTACAATGACAACGCCACATCCTTCACCTGCTATGCCACAAGGGAACTCTCTGCTTTCTCCACTCGTTCTTATAATGTTCCTATGAGATGGGCAGGAGCAGTATCTCAGCTCAGTGATGAGGAAACAGAGGCACGGAAGGGCTAAGCGACTGGGCTGAAATGCATTAAGTGGCAAAGCTGGGGAAACGGTAATAATAATAATAATAGCAATAACAATAATAGTGGAGTTTCCGCTGTGGCACAGTGGGTTAAGAATCTGACTGCAGTGGCTCGGGTGGGTGTGGAGGCTTGGGTTCGATTCTCAGCCCAGCTCCATGGGTTAAAGGATCTGACGTTGCCGTGTCTATGGCATAGGTCACAGCAGTGGCTCGGATTCAATCCCTAGCCAGGGAACTTCTCTATGCTGCAGGGGGCAGCCATTTGAAAAAAAAAAAAATGCAATTCCCTATTACCAAGAGTGTCATGAGCTGGGCATTATGCTAGCACTGTCTACGTCTCTTATCAACCACAGGGCTGTTTTGGAGACAGTTGTACAAATGAGTTACCTGAGTCACAGGGGGTTAAAGATTTAGGGAGAAACATGCTCAGAACCCAGGTCCCAGGATGGCAACAGGCTGGGATGACAAATGTGGTAGCTCTGAAAGCCAGCTCGGTCTATTGCTTCCCAAAAAGAAACAAGCCTTTAATTATAACATTTTTAACTCAGCCCAGGGAGGGGTCTGGTGACAGACGATCCGAGGCTGCAGACGACAAGGCTTTTCAAGCAGCATGTCAATTGTCCCAAATCCCTTCATTCCATTTGTCACCTGCTTGGCAGCTGTCACTCCATGATTGAGCTGGAGCAGCTGACATCGTGCATTTAGACAAAATCTCCAGGTTTCCATGTTTTGATTTGTAAGCTTATTGATGTCTAAAAGAAAAGCCAGAAACCTCATCTCTCAGGATCAGAGTTTGAAATTGTTGGGCTGAGGAGACAGAGAATTCACTTGTGTTGGGCACCTGCTTTTGGATATCATTGCAAACGAATAGCGTCTAATCTTTTGGAGATAGCAGTCCATTAACTTGAAGGGTGAGACAAATGGACATTAAGTGACCATCACCCTGCCTGGGCGCAGAGAATAAGCTCAAAAACTGGAAATCCATGTCCGTAATGTTGTTATGAGCGGTAATGTAAATTTTCACAATAACTCTTTATTTCCCAGTTGAAGCCCAGCCTTAGCACAATGCCTGGCACATAACCGGTTCTATTCTTTTTTTTTTTTTTTTGCTTTTTAGGGCTGCCTCTGCAGCATATGGAAGCTCCCAGGCTAGGGGTCAAATGAGAGCTGCATCTTCAAGCCTACACCACAGCTACTGCCATGTGGGATCCTATTAGTGTCTGCAACCTACACCACAGCTCACAGCAACACCAGATCCTTAACCCACTGAGCGAGGCCAGGGATAGAACCTGCGTCTTTATGGATACTAGACAGGTTTTTTATGACTGAGCTAGAAAGGGAACTCCAATAGATTCTTAATAAATACTTGTGGAGAGAATGAATGAATGAATGAAAGAAACAAAGAGGACGGGCTGATTATTTCCTTTGGTAGTGAGTGACTGCCGTTCCCCTTTTGGCTGCCCAGTATCTGAAGTGCTTTCCTTCACCTAGAGCATTTCCTCACCTTTTGAGGCAGAGCTCACCTCCCACTTTGGAAGATGAAAATGCCAGAGTTGGCTTAGCAGGTTAAGGATCCAGCTTGGGTCGCTGCTGTGGCATGGGTTTGATCCCTGGCCCAGGAACTTCTTATGCTGCGAGTGCAGCCAAAAGAGAAAAGATGAAAATGCCAAATACTGGAGTTCTGTCGTGGTTCAGCGGAAACGAATCCAACTAGGAACCATGAGGTTGCAGGTTCGATCCCTGGCCTGGCTCAGTGGGTTAAGGATCCGGCGTTGCTGTGAGCTGTGGGGTAGGTCACAGACCTGGCTCGGATCCTGCCTTGTTGTGGCTGTGGCATAGGCCTGCAGCTGTAGCTCCGATTTGACCCCTAGCCTAGGAACCTCCATATGCTGCCACTGTGGCCCTAAAAAGCAGAAAGAAAAAAAAAAAGCCAAATACCCACTTTCAAAGGTCTCGGTGCTCTGCCAATCTATTACGCCAACTCCAAAGTGGAATGGGAGCTATAAGGCAACAAGATATCAGGGACAAGTGAAACCCATTTTGGAAATGGATGGTGGCTGAAATGGCGGTTTCTTTCAATTTCCCAGGCTAACAGCTCACCCAACAACCAGGGTTGGTGCTGAGGACCATGAGGCCTTTGAGTGGTGTTGTGCCTGACGGTGGCCAGTTCTGCTGGCAAATCTGGGGAGCTGACGTTGCCTGCATGGTTCTGAAAATGACTCTCTGGTCCTCAGAGGTTGTGAGCGTCCTTATAACACCCAAGCTTAGCTTCTCAAAGTCCCCAACCACTCATTCCTTCACTTACAGATGAAAGAAACGGTGCTAAATGGATGAAGTGACCTGCCCAAGGTCACATAACTGCTAGGTGGCAGAGCCTGTTTACAAGCCCAGGTCTTGAAATCCTAAAGCTCATGCTCTTTGAACTTCATTGAGCTTCTGAAAAGAAAGACATTCCAATTAAACCAGCTGGCTCCTGAGAATGTTAGGTCTGCTTGCAGGAATCAAGAGTCTTTTCCCTGACTGGTGCATATACATGCCATGTTGTCACGTGAGCACACATGGGTCCGGCATGAAACCCATGTGGACACCCTGTATAGAAGCCAGCCTGGCCATCTGGACGTTGGAGTGCTGGTTAAAAGCAGAAATCCATTTGTCCAGCATTAATCAAAAGAATCCCTTAAACTCAGGCAGCACAGACTCAATTTTTAATTGGGTTCAAGTCAGATAATTACTCAGCTGCCCATAAAATTCATTTTAATTTATTAAATGGAGCTTCCAAAATAGCATTGCTATGGAGTATGGCCAATTGTGTGGGCAATTTGTCTAAAGAAAGTGCTTTAGGCTGAAACCAGGATCTTTTCTTGCCCAGTGCTGAAGGTCTTGGCCAAGTGACTCAACCTCTCTGAACTATAGTTTCTTTGTGTTTCTATGGGTACGATATTCATATATGCCCCATGGCAGTGCTGAAGATAGAAATGAGAAGTTTATGTAAACTCAGGCTTGGCACAGGGAGGGTGCTCAATAAATGGAATAATGACATAAGAAGGATTCCTTTAGGATAAATTCCCAGAGGTCAAATTACTCAGCAAAACGGCATGGAACAATCTTAAGAATTCTTGACTTGTACTCCAACTTTTTTCCTCAAAGACTGCACCAGTTTTCACAGCCACTAGCAATTTATAGAAGCATTTGTTCTATAAAGGATTTTTAACCAGACCCTTGCCCATCAGCCTGGGTTGCTGAACGACGGCATGTCAAAAGCCAAAGCTGAGAATCACAAGGCCAGGAAACGCGTGATTCGTGAACAGATAAAGAATTCACACAGGTCATCTTCAACCGAAGTGTAGGGCTCAGGGCGATGGTCGAAACGCCCCCTGTCGGTGGAGGAGGCGGCTCAGACTGCTACGGAGCTTCCTGGGTTGGATCCGTAAATCAAATGCGCAAGAGAACTTGCGGGCTTGATCCGACATCTGCTCAGGGAAGGAAGGACTGAAGGCAAGGTCTGGGTATGAAGGCGGAGAGAGGCCAAGTATTCCGAAGGCATCATTAGGGTGGGACATAGCAGGTGATGGCACTGCTTTTGTTGGGAGTCCCACAGCGAAAGGCTTTAGAGGAGCGAGAAAAAGAGAAGCCCATGGGATGAATCCCGCAGCCACAGAAATCCTTTTTCTTCCCGAACAGGGAGGACTGCCACTTATCTATCCATATTCAAAGTTAGAAACATGGATTGATGTACAATGAAAACCCCTGACCACCTGCCAGTTGACAAAGCTCATCTTGCGACTGGGGTTGGGTTCCTGCATGAAAGAGTTTTTGAAAATTTTGGAGGCAGACAGACCTGTGGTCAAAATCCAGCTCCATCGTGACACCCAGTGTGTCCTGGCTGCCCTGCCCAGCATTTCTCGTTCCCGTTCCTCACTCAGCCCGCCTTGCTGGTTCTCATCGCGTGCCTGCAGATATTTGAGTCAGCCGCCCTCGCGTCGGGGGCGCTCTGAGAGCAGTCCTGACACCAGCCTCCTTCAGCCCTCTGCCTCATCTGCTAATTGGGAGAAAACTATTATAGGTACCCAAGCCCTCAGCTTGGCAGCATGCGTGAGAACAGTGGCCCAATTCTGCTACACATGGTGACCGCACACACGCGTGTGCTGTCAAAGGACCTATGGAACGTACTGGTCAGTCCATGCTTTGAAGATCTGCAGGGTGCACACCTGCTTGCACTCGATCCAAGCAACTAGAGATGTGCCATGTAC
Source organism: Catagonus wagneri (assembly GCA_004024745.2). Classification (NCBI taxonomy): domain Eukaryota; kingdom Metazoa; phylum Chordata; class Mammalia; order Artiodactyla; family Tayassuidae; genus Catagonus; species Catagonus wagneri. Next base: position 1,481,394 of record PVHT021183594.1, read on the forward strand.
CGCGGCCACCTGTTAATCTCATCATGAGCAAAAGCACCGACCTAATGGAATTTGTTTGGCAGCCTCACAGCAGGGCATGCCAAGCCTCCCCAAACATTAAGTGTACGAATGTGCCCCCCAGAGGAGATGTTTGCTTTTAACCAATGTTAAATTCTCCAGCAGCAAACGCCGGCCAGGAAATCTGTCCCTGCTGGGGGGTGGGGGGGAGATCCAAGTGTTCAGCTGAGTGGTACCTCATGAATAATTTTAATTTCTTCTACAGGAAAAACAATAGAATTTGGTTGCATTTGTCGCTCGGCGACAGCTGACCAAGGCTTTTGAACCAATTGTTCTGACGCAGCAGTGGAGGTGGGAGAGGAGGGAGGACGGCTCACCCCCTGCTCTGCAAGGATGGGAGTAAATAATTTATGGCTGTGGACCATAAGCCTTTTAGTGCTCAGCTTTGGAAAAAAAGGCTGGGGGCAGGAGGAGATGGGGAAAGGATGATCTGATTGTAAACTTTCAATTAATGTGTGTTTTATTGATGCTTAAGAGGCCTGAAATATTCACAGGAGCAAGAGGATGCATAAGTGACAGGCCCCACAGAAAATGAGAGTTACTGGCCATGGACAGGAAGCCCCAGATGTCCTTCTGTCAAAGAGGTGAGAAGGATCCCATAGCTTCTTGCAGCGATGGAGTGCCTGATGTTGCCATGAGCCTTAAAATCTCTGTGTATTCGGGCAGCTGGGAGCAGAAGGGTGTGCTTTTCAGTATCTTGTCTCTCGGAAGAATATACCATTTCCCCGTTTCTTTAGGGGAGGAGACGGGGGCCAAGATAGATCTTGTATTAATGGAGTCCCAAAGGTATGACAGGCAGTTTTCCAACCCTCTCAATGATCATCATGCTAATACCAACGCTATTATAGATCCTAATTTATGGATGAAAAACTAAGCTGCAGAAAGGTATAGCAACATGCTTAAGGTCATGCAATGAGTTGAGTGGCAAAGACGGACTTCAAAGCCTATTCCCTTTATACCACAGTGGTAATTGCTATGGACAAGATTCATTAGTGATGCTAAAAAGAGAGGGTAACCGAAGAGTGGATGGGTGAGAATCCCGGCCCATCATTTCCGAGAAGCAGATTGTTAGCAAGCCACCTAATTGCTCTGTGACTCAGTTTCCTTGTCTGTGAAATTGAGCCATGACAGTACCTACTTTACAGGGTTATTACGGGATGGAGCAAGTAATGAATCTAAAACCTTAGCACCTGGCAGGTAATACGAAAGTGAATAACTTTAGGTATTAGAGGTACAACGGCAGAGAGTGAGAAACGGGTCAGAGAGAGAATGCAACACCAGAGGTTGTAAGAAATTAAGTTTTCAGCCTGAGTGAATTGGAGTGACATTGCAAGGTTTTAAGCCAAGGAAAGATAATAAGAAAGATGTGATGTGACTTATGTTTTAAAGGGCTCCCTCAGGTCGTTGTGTTGAGAATAGACCATGAAGGGAGAAGCCGAGAAGGAAGCAAGGAGATGGTTTGGGAGGCTTTCCGCGAATCCAGGTGAGGATTCGCATGGTGACAGAGAACAGCGCGGGAGCAGAGGAAGCAGAAAAAATTGCTTGGATTCCGGATACATTTTAAATGTAGCATCACCAGGATTAGCTCATAGCCTGGATGTGGGGTGTGAAGGAAACAACAAAGATGAGACCAGACAACCGGAAAGATGGAGTCGCCATCCAAGATGGGAAAGATACGGTGGAGCAGGTGCATGGAGGTCGGGACAGGGTTCCTCGGGTTTGAGAGGCCGGCCGGACATCCCAGGGGAGAGGCCGAGTCGACGACTCCGGCCATGACTATGGAGAGGACACATTCTCCAAATCCCTTCTCTATGTTCTTAGCAGTAATTCATTCTCTCCTGGTTAACATTTGGGAATGAAAGGGGAGAGAATGAAAAATGCACCATGGTGGTCATGCCCCACATTCTGGAAGTGCCTTTTGTAAAGAGTATTAAGTTATGTCCTATGACTCCCTGAAAAATGTGCTCAGAGGCAGAGAATGACGAAGATGATGATGATGATGATGATGGTGATGGTGATGATGATGATGATGGGGAAGAGAAGATGTCACCAACCAGTTCAGAGAGAAATAAATGATAAGGAAAAAAGGAAAGAAGACAAACACCATTTTTTTTTTTTAGGGCCGCACCCGTGGCATAATGGAAGTTCCCAGGCTAGAGGTCAAATCAGAGCTGCAGCCACTGGCCTACACCACAGCCGCAGTAACCCAGATCCGAGGTGCATCTGTGACCTACACCACAGCTCATGGCAGTGCTAGATCCTTAACCCACTGAACTAGGCCAGGGATCAAACCCACATCCTTATGGATATTAGCTGGGTTCGTAAACCGCTGAGCCACAATGGGAACTCCCCCCAAAATCATTTTTATTTATATTTATCTTTATTTTACCACTGATCTACAAAGGGAACTCCGACATTATTTTATTATTTTCTCTGGCTGAGTAATATTCCATTGTATGTATATGTGTGTATACATACACACATACACACAGCACATTGCACATATTCATCCATTCATCTACTGAGGAACATTTAGGTTGCTTCCATGTCTTGGCTATTGTAAATAGTGCTGCTATGAACACAGAGGTACATATATCATTTTGAATCAAAGTTTTCATCTTTTCTGGGTATCTGACCAGGAGTGGGATTCAGGATGTAACCTTTTGATACTGGCTTTTAAAGTCAGCATAATTCTCTTGAGATCCATTAAAGTTGCCACATGTATCAATAGTTCATTCCTTTGGGTGTTACGCAGTTTGTTCAAGGACATTTGCGCTGTTTCCAGTTTGGAATATAAACATAAATAAATCTCCTATAAACATTCATATGCAGGTTTTTGTACAGACGTAAATTATCATTTTTCTGAAATAACTGCCCACAAGAAAATCACAGGGTTGTATGGTAAATGTACACTCAGTTTATAAGAAACTGCCAAACTACTTCCCAGAGCGGCTGTCCTAGTTTCCATCCCCACCAGCAATGTATGAGTGATCTGGTTTCTCCACATCCTCACTGGCATTTGGTGTTGTCACTATTTTTTATTTTAGTTATTCTAATAGGCGAGTAGTGAAATCTCATTATGGTTTTAATTTGCGTTTCCCTACTAGCTAATGATGTTAAGCATCTTTTCATGTGCCTCTTTGCCATCTGTATATCCTTTTTAATGAAATGTCTCTTCATATCTTTTGCCCATTTTCTAATTGGATTGTTTCTTTACTGTTGAGTATAGAGAGTCCTTAATAAGTTTCTCTTTTTAACATTCATTTTGGAATACCAGATGTGCTAAATAAGAATTCGGATCAGATGGACCCTGCCTATGGAAATGGGTAAGGACCATCTTGAGCCTCATTTGCAGAATTATCATGCATTCCAATGATGTGCAGTGCAGCCTCACCATCTTTTATATCCTACTTTAAACCAGCAGTCCATTGTGGGTATAACTGAAAAATGTCTGATTGAGAAAAAAAAAATTTTAACTACAAAGGCCAAAATTCTCTGGTGGTCAGTGTACTGCTGAGTGGCCAGCCACCTAGTGACTGCCTCCATCTGAACCCCACTCCTTTCCAGGCACACTCATTCCACATGCACTAAAAGATTCTCAGATATATCCCTTTTGTAAAAAGAAAGAAAAGTATGTACTATTTTTACATATCACCAGTTGAAATCTTTTATGATCAAAAGCATAAGCTCTAGAATCAGACAGCTTAGGGTCAAACCCCAGCCTTGCCACTTAGTAGTGGTATTGGGTCCACTCTGCACAGTTGTGCACGTTGTGCACTGCACACATACCTACAAAGGAGGAGGTGAATGGGGGTTGAAATCCAGGCTGCCCTGTATTGGTCAAGCTGGCTTGTGGCTAGCTCCATCTGGATCAAGGGGCCACTTTTTCCTTAAAGAAGTGAGTAAAGATGCTAAAAAAAAATGGTAAAGATGCTAACCACTTGCCAGGCTGTACACTGCTTAAGCTGTATCTGCTTCAAAGTGCCTCTTGCTCTAATTCAAAAGGGAGTGCCTTTTCCTGATTTGCATATAGGGTCTTATAGGCTGGCAAAGGCACTGTGCTGTGTTACCTTGGGCAAGTTACTTAACCTCTCTGGCCTCACTTTTCATATCTTTGAAGTGTGGATGATAACAGCACCTATTTCAAAGAATTGTTGCCGGCATTAAGTGGGTTAATGCCTGTAAGGGGCTGGGCCTGGCATCTGGTGTAAGATAACTGCTCAACACATCTAAGTCTTTGTCATTATTATTAATATCATTTAATGACGTGGATGGACCTCTGTGAGTCAGTTTGCAAACTAGCAGCTGGAAAATGATAGTCCCGTGTCCTGCACAAGATGGGGACAGTGCAGTTCTTCATTAAACTGCAGGGCTTCTGATTTACAGCTGCACAACACTTCAAGGTACAGAATGCTCTCCTGATCCAGGGACTGCGGAGATGAATCAATGAAGAGAGGTGGGCGGAGTGTCCTTGGTCCTGGAGCCCGGCCAGCCCAGCTTTCAAATTCTGTGTCAGACCCCAGCCCTAGGCTCTTTCCTGCAGCCTGATGTGGTTCTTCCTCAAATAGTTTATTTTTTCTCTTTCCTGAAAGATGTAAGGTTTTCATTTTTCCTTGAGAAAATCCCCACTGTACTCTGCCAATATTTTCTCTCCCAGAGTTATAGTCTGACTGTATGAAAGGGTCTTCAGAAGCTGGCTTGTCTGTTTGTTTCCAAGGCCCAGAGGATGAAAGAATCATGTGGAAAGCATATTAAAAATACAGGTTCTTGGACTGTATTTTTGTTTCTGGAGAGTCTGATTCAGTGCTTCTGGAGTGAGGCCCATGTAGTTTCCTTTTTAACCAGTCCTTTCAGGTGTTTCTAATACTTAGCCAACATCCTCTAAAGTTCAGAGAGGGATATGACTGGTTCAAGGTCACACAGCAATGGGCAGCAAAACCTAAACTAAACCACAGACTTTATTTTATTTTATCTTATTTATTTATTTTATTTTAATTTTTAGGGCCATACCTGCAGCATATGGAAGTTCCCAGGCTAGGGATCGAATCGGAGCCGCAACTGCCAGCCTACACCACAGCCACCAGACACCAGATCACCACAGACACAGACACCAGATCGGATCACCATACCCACAGACATCAGATCTGAGTCATTTCTTCGACCTACACCACAGCCTGCAGCAATGCCTGATCCTTAACCCTTGAGCAAGGTCAGAGATCCTTAACCCACTGAGCCACAATGGGAAAACCTCTTTTTCTGTTTTTTTAATGGCTGTACCCCCAGCTTTGGAAGTTCCCGGGCCAGGAACTACAGCTGTAACCTACTCCGGATCCCTGCACCAGACCAGGGATTGAACCTGCACCTCTGCAGTGACCTGAGCCACTGTAGTCATATTCTGCGCCACAGTGGGAACTCCAGTTTTTTATTTCCTAATGTAGAACAGCCAATGTGTCTAGTGGCTTTGCTGTTATAAAGACCTGCAAGTGAGCTTCGGGGACTCAGTTGGCCTTGGATGTTTAAAGTGCACCCACCACCTCCGACCCACAATATAATGTACAGGCTCCTAGTTCGTTCCTCAAAGGACATAAGATCTCCGGATTTAAGGGCAGGAGACTCATCCATTTCTAACTGGGGATTAGTGCAAAATCGCCAAAGATAACCTGCACCTATCTGGGCCATGGCCAAGAGGGTGGGACCAAGTAGAGAATCTGCAAGTTTCTAGATAACACCAGGAGGTGAAGCAGGGTCTCGGGAAGAGGGCAACGAATGGGCTTATCCAGGAGGCTTAGCCAGCGGACGGCCCATCAGCCATCCAGCCGCTTCATGTGACATTCAACGCATGAAATATTAACTGTCCTTTCAGGCTGGTATCGGTTACTGTGTTACGCCCTGGCTGGCACCAGCTCTGACGCTGAGAAAAAGAGAAGCAGTCAGTCTTTGTGCAAAGATGACAAAAGCTTTTCTAAAGACAGGTAACACATTCATCTTGGAAAACGCATGTGCAAACTGCACACAGATACAGACACACCTGTGTGGAGAAAAGCAAACATGCGTAGATCTCCACACCAAGCGTGCTCACATTCACACACAGGCAGGCAGGGGTGCATATGTGTGCACATAACACACACGCCTGCAAAACCGCACGTGCATGCATACCACATATGCACGTGTGCTTAAAACATGCCAGCCGTGCCCTGAATTTTCACTTCCATCACTGGACGGTGAGTTTCCTCAGGTGGAAACAGTGTCTTATGCATCTGAGTAGCCTCAAGGCTCAGGACAGGGACTAGACTAGAACAGACATTCTGCAAAGTTCTGTTCAACTATACGGAGCACAGACCCACGCACTTGAACCTGAGCTAAAACCGTCCTCCCACGGACACACACTGAGGACAGACGCACGTTTGCTCAGAGATTTTTTTCACTGCATCATCAGAAGTCAGGCCTAACTGTAGATCTAAATATCGAGGCAAAGTCGGATCGCCTCCCTTGCATTCCTATTTGAGAAACCACATGAATGTTCTCACTGCTCCAAAGCCAACGACCGCGAAGGGAAAACTCCACAACAGATACTGGGCCTGCCCCTCAGGCGGAAGTCACCCATGAGAGACCCTGATCTTGCATTTATTTCATATTATTGGGGACCTCTGTTGGATCCCTAAGCCCCTCCACGCTTTCCCAATTTTTTCTTTTCTTTTCCTTTTTTTTTTTTGGTCAGAGTCAGCCCTTTCTGGTCTGCAAAAGGGAGACGGGCATTTAGTTCCTGTGTTAGTTGCCGTAACAAAGAACACAAACAGGTGGCTTCAAAAAAAATAGAAAATTTGTTTTCTCACAGTTCTGGAAACCAGAAATCCAAAATCAAGGTGTCAGCAGTAGCGCCCCCAGAGGCTCTAGGGAAGAAGCCAGTTCTTGCCTTTTCCACCTGCTGGTGGTTGCCAGCATCTGATGGCTTGTGGCCGCTTCACTCCTGTCTCTGCCTCCGTGGACATACCAGCTGCTGTGTCTGTCAAATCTCCCGTATTCTTGTAAGGACACTTGTCATTAGAATTTAGGGACCACCCAAATCTTCCAAGATAAGCTTAATAACTACATCTCCAGAAACTCTCCTTCCAAATCAGGTCACATTCAGAGGTTCCAGGGGTTAAGACATGGGCATACCGGGAAGCTGGGGGCAGCAAGGGGTACCACTCAGCCCACTGCAGGTCCTACAGTCACAAGACTGGTAAAATAACAGGAAATTTTCAACTTTCAGCATAGTTTTTCTGAGAAAAAACAGGGGATCTGAGACTTTTTAAGGAAATGCAGATTCAATATTTTCAGGCACTGCCTTGCATCGTGTAGGACTGTCTTAGACAATACTACTGATTGGTAACTAAGCTACTCATCCCAGAATGATTTGAGTGTTGAAAAGGAATATACTTTCAAACCCACTACAGTCATGAACAGAAAGTGTGCCTGTGTAATTTTTTTTTTTTTAGATTTTTTTTTCTTCTTCTTTTGTTTTCTTTTTTGGCTGTCCCCGAGTCATATGGAGTTTCCAGGCCAGAGATCAGATCCAAGCTGCAATTGCAACCTGCACCACAGCTGCAGCAACATGGGACCCTCTAACCCACTGTGCCAGGCTAGGGATCGAACCCGGGACCTGGCACAGCAGAGATGCCCCCCAATCCCGTTGCACCACAGCGGGAACCCCTGTGCCTACGTAATTTTGTCCCCAACCCTCCAGTATCCCATCCCCATCCAGAGAAGTTAGTCCCTCTGTTGCCCAATGAGCTTTAGCAACCTCAATTTGAGCATAGCTCAGACTGTTCATTCCTGTAAGATGAAATTTCTGCCATGATCCCTCCTATGGTCGACACTTTTGATCCAAAATGGCCTGGAGGAGCCACCGATGGGTCTGAGAGGGGTACCATGCTGAATGTGACACTGTGGGTTTGGCAACGGCTTGAGGCGAGTGGGCACTTTTCAAAGAATTGGTCCAGGAAGATGGGGGAGAGATGGACAGTTCTTAGAATCCAGTGGAGACTTTTTAAAATTATGATTATCCTCACGGCACCACTGACCCCAGAGGAAGTGGCGGAACAGCCATGCATGACCAGTGGCTAGTGAGAACTCTAGCCCAAAGCCACCATATCGTGGGGAGTTTGCAGAGAACAAGTGGGGATTGCCAATGTGCCGTGTGGAAACTCACCTTCATGGGGACTTCAGAATCCCCTGAGGGGAGGAAAGGGGACAAGAGAAAGGTAAGGGGGGACAGGGAGAAGGAGAAGTGTTTCCAAAACAGGTACCCCAGAGCTTCTGTCCCAGCTGATCTGGGACGTCTACTTGGAAAATCTACTTTAAAAAAAAAAAGGAACAACAGAAACCCCCAATATCCTCCTGTCCTCAGGCGCCTTGACCCAGAGCCACGCTCAGGAGCCACTGCCTTAAGGAAGCTACCTTCACGAACAGGTAAGAACTGCTGTTGCCATGCACTGGTTTTCTGTCTCTCGAATTTCTTAAGAGCAAGGTCAAGCCTTGTTCGTACTTGAATCCGTCATTGACAGCACCGTGACTTTCATGTAACAAGAGTCTATAAAATTGTCAAAATTGTAGATGTAAGGGATATGGGTTCCAATACGCTTGGCGATAATTTCCTAAGTGACTTGGCCACCTCCCAGCCTTGCTTCACAAAGAGGCAGTAACAGCAGTGGTTAAGGGAGAAGAAGAATCCTGAAGGAAGCAGCTTCGGTCAAATCTCCACTCTGGCGGTTACCCTATGACTTTAGACAAGCTGCTTTACCTCCCTAAGCCTCAGTGTCTTCATCTGTTAAATGGGAATAAGCATATTAGCTACCACACTTTGAGCCGTTGGGAGAAATCCATGGGCACAGCCCTGATAAGTGCCTTGGTACGTTCTCCATAAATGCTAGCTGTTAGTATTATAAGTAGTATGGATTTGAGTAAACTAAAACAGGTATGTGCTGTCCACTGTCCTCGTGGTTAAGAAGCCACTCGCCATTGTATGGCAGACCCTCCTCAAGAGGTTCCGCTCTGGCCACTTTGTCCCTGGCCCCCTGAGCTTCTGGAAGTTTCTAATGCCCCCCACACACACACACACTTTTAGACCGCTCCTTGATGCTCTGGATTGTGCCCAGTACTGATTCCTCTGCTCAGAATGACGTCCTCTCACTGCCAGCCCCGTTCTCCTCTGCCTACTGATCTTCCACTCGACTTTCAAACGGCAACTCGGATGCTCCTCTCCTCTGAGATTTCCTTACTTACTGGTTCTTTCTCCTCTTCTCTGAAGAATGAATAATCCTCTCCTCTTTCTTAGAGAGCCATACTTTATTCCTACTTGTATTTTTAAACATATCACCTCTGCACTGAAATTTACCCCATCTCCTGTGTCTTCATATCCCTGGAATTTAGCAGAGGGTCTAGAATGTTAAGTGCCCAACCAAAACAATCCATGCCAGCCCTGGCTCTGAATAAGGCGGTTTGGAATTCATGAACTTTATGGCATACAGTTGTATCAGTTAGGTGTTGCTGTGTAACAAATTCCCCCCAAACTCAACAGTTTAAAATAATCATTTTAAAATAACCATTTATTCTCCCTCATGTATCTGTAGGTAGGGTAGGAGTTTATTAAGTTCATCTGGGCAGCTCTGCTTCAAGCCTGGGTTCAGGTGGGCTTGACCGTTCACTGCAGGTTTGGCTTGGGTCTACACCAGGTATGTTCATTCTTAACTCAGTTTGAAGGAGCAATAGCCACCAAGGGGAAGCTTTTCTCCTGGTGATGGCAGAGATGCAAGAAGACAAGTCCAAGTTTGAAAATACATTGCACACTTCTCTTTTGTACAGTGACAGCTTCCCTCTGATTGGCCAAGTCAGATGACTGAGTCCATAGTCAAGGACCAGAAATGTGTGCATTGCCCATCATAAGGCCGTGCAAGCTGCAGGGCCAAATTCAACACAGATGGGCCCAGGAAGTACCTTCTTCCCATGGAGGCGGGAGTGGATATTTTGAACGATAAATAATTGATCTAACACAATAATGTTCAGTCTTGTGATAATTCATTTTGCCTATCAACTATTTTCATCTCCATTGAGACACCTGTATTTCCTTTTTCAAATAGCTTTACTAGTGATTACATACAATTATGATATTCTGAACTATCGAAGAACTCAATTCTCTGTTCTCAGTTCCCATTATATCTTTTGTTTTGAAGTGTGTGTGTGTGAAATCATTAAGCAGTCTGCACTGTAATTCTATGTGTCTCGAGAATGGGACATTACTGAAGAGTGTGACAGTTTCATTGATTTAGGGGTGATTCTCAAACCCCCTTTTCCCACTGCCTACCACTACTATAAATGATAGAGGTGATGAATCTTCACCTCCCAGCCTCCATTATAGATAGGAATATGACAGGGTCCAGTCAATGAAACATGGCAGACATGTGTAAGGATATTTTGGGAAAATCTTGGCTCTCCTAATAAAAAGAATCACTTCAGTTGACTCTGCCCTTCTCTCCTTCCTGACCTGAATGTGGATGTTATGTGGCTGACAAGTGTTAATGAAATATGTAGGCAACCATAAAATTAGCAGTTGATGTCTTTGGACCACTGAATCAACATCACTATTTACACCTTACAGAAGTAGAGTTTTCTATTACTTGTAGCCGGATACACTCCAATATTTTTTAGGACAGGGATTGGCTAACTACAGCTCATGGGCAAAGTACAGCCAAACACTCATTTTGGTAAATAAAGTTTTTTGGAACACAGCCATACCCACTATTTTGTTGTCTCTGACTGGTTTTCGGCTACAATAGCAGAACTGAGTAACAGAACCCAGCTAGTTCACAAAGCCTAAAATATTTGCTCCCTGGGCCTTTTCAGAAAAAAAAAAAAAAGCCAACTCCCTGCTTTAGAACAAATGTTATAAATGATTTATTTTTATATCCCTCAGTGCCTAGGATAGTGCTGGTACACAATAGACACGCAATAATATGATATAACGGCAATAGTATCAGCTGTCATTTATTGAGCACTCTTGTTTGCCAGGTGCTATGATAAACACTCTGCATTTATCATCCCATTAAATCTGCACAACATCCCAATTGATTGGAAGTACTGCCTTCCCACTCTACGGATATGGACGGCAAGGCTTCGAGTCATGAAATAACTAGCCCGAGGTCCTAAACTTAGGGAAGGGCAGAGCCAACCCTCCAGTCCAGGGTTGGCCAAGTTCAAAGAAAACACCCCCTATTTTTTTTTTTTTTTGCTTTTTTAGAGCCACACCAGCAGCATATGGAGGTTCCCAGGCTAGGGGTTGAATCAGAATTGCAGCTGCCGGCCTGCACCATAGTCACAGCAACTCAGGATCTGAGTCACTTCTGCAGCCTATACCACTGCTCATGGCAACGCCAGATCCTTTAATCCACTGAGCAAGGCCAGGGATTGAACCCACATCCTTATGGTTACTAGTCAGATTCTTAATGCACTGAGCCACAACAGGAACTCCAAAGACAACACTCTTAATCTCCAAGCTCTCCTGCTTCCCAGATGTCCAGCTGAATCTCATCAGAGATTCACAGGACAGTGAGAGGAGCTCCATCCTTTTTTTTTAACTGAAGTATAGTTGATTTACAATGTTGTGCCAATTTCCACTATACAGCAAAGTAACCTTGTCATAATATCTATATATTTCTTTTCTTTTCTTTTCTCTCTCTCTCTCTCTCTCTCTCTTTTTTTTTTTTTTAGAGGTGCACCTGCAGTATACGGAAGTTCTCAGGCTAGGGGTCGAATAAGAGCTGCAGCTAGCTGCTGGCCTACACCACAGCCACAGCAACAAATGATCCGAGCCACATCTGTGACCTGCACCACAGCTCATGGCAATGCTGGATCCTTAACCCACTGAGCGAGGCCAGGGATTGAACCTGCATCCTCATGGATACTAGTTGAGTTCATTACCACTGAGCCACAAGGGGAACTCCCTCTACCCTCTCTTTGACAGCACCCTGCTTTATGAAGCATCTTTTCTTCCTGGGAGACTTCATCACACCTTGCTGGAGAGAAGAACCTCTTGGCAAACTGAAAACAGTGACTCAAATCTCAGAAACAGAGGGGTTTTACAGCCACCAAATAAACAGGAGGTGTCGTAAATCTCCCCGTGTGTGTTAGCGGCAAAGCAGGGGCTGTCCATCAGTCAAGACTTCCCGGGGGTCATTCTTTCTCCCTGCTGATACCGAGATGTATCCAGACAACAAGAACTGTGTTTGCCTGCCTGTCAACTGCCTTTGATTTTAAGATAGGTATCCTGCCTCATCTTAAAGAAAAATCCTTCTTGCTCGTTGGGAGAGCTCTCCCAGCAGGACTGAGATGGAGGCACATGGTGGATGGACATGATTCCTCCGCCCATCTCAGAGGCTGGCCGCCCAGATGCCTGAGGTGACGGAACACAAATCACTCAGCTGCCTCGGAGGCAGGGGGAAGAGGGACCTGGGAGGGTACTTGTCACACCAGGAGTCTCTGCAACAGCTTGACTCAAAGGCCTTGTCAGAAGGTGTGGGACACGTTCAGATCAAGTTAGTTCAAATAGAGTTGGTGGAAATCCCATAGGTCTCTCTTTATAGATTACAAAGAGATGGAGAAAATCAGCCTGAGGTTTAACTTGAATTTCTGTTTAATTCATCAATGAACAACTCTTTTTATTTTATTTTTTCTCGGTCTTTTGTCTTTTTAGGGCCACACCCGTGACATATGGAGGTTCCCAGGCTAGGGGTCGAATCAGAACTACAAACGCCGGCCTACACCACAGCCACAGCAACACAGGATCCGAGGTGCATCTTTGACTTACACCACAGCTCACAGCAACGCCGTATCCTTAACCTATGGAGTGAGGCCAGGGATTGCACCCGCGTCTTAATGGATACTAGTCGGGTTGTTAACTACTGAGCCACAACAGGAACTCCCATCAATGAACAACTTTTAAGAGAAACAGAATAGTCGTTGAGTGCCTGCTATATATCTGAAACAGTGTACTAAACAGAAGCCACTAAACATCTGAAACTTTCATTTAAAGACAGTTTATACATTTGATGCACCATGTGTCCAGACATGTGGAAAGCATTGTGCACATAGGAATTCATTTAACGTCATGACCACTTTACACAGTAGGTACTATTATTATTTATTAATAGGGAGAAACGGGACATGGAAAGTATATCAATTATCTTTTGTGACTAACAAATATCCACTAACCATAACGGCTTTTAAAATCAAGCATTTATTTCAGCATCAGTGTTGCTAAGTAGCAAGGGGGGACAAGCACTTCTCGAGTCTCTGCTTGCATCATGTTTGCTATTGTCTCATTAGGTAAAGCAACTCACATGACCAATACCAGAGCCCTGCAGAAGGGCTAACTGCACGTGGAGAGAGTACCAAATACAGTGGGGCCATCACTGCATCCATCTCCAACAGAAAGGTCGTGTCACTTATCTAAGATCACACAGCTAGTAAGTGGTGGGGAAAGGATTTCAATACAGAGAGTCTGACTCCAGAACCAGTGTTCTCAAGTACCAGGCTATCGCACAACAGCACTCTCAAAAACTGAAGTTCAATTTAATGCTTCTTTTTCTTTCTTTTTGTCTTTTTTGGGCTACACATGTGGCATATGGAAATTCCCAGGCCAGGGGGGTGAATCAGAGCTGCAGCTCTCAGCCTACACCACAGCCACAGCAACACAGAATCCAAGCCTTGTCTGCAACTCACACCACAGCTCACGGCAATACTGGATCCTTAAGCCACTGAGCAAGGCCAGGGATTGAACCTGTGTCCTCATGGATATTAGTCAGATTCATTACCACTAAGCCACAACAGAACTCCCTAATGCTCTTTTTTTTTTTGGCCTTGCCCACAGAAGGTGTAAGTTCCTGGGCCAGGGATTAAACCTGACGCACCTCAGCAACAACACTGGGTCTTTAACCAGCTAAGGCACGTGAGAGCTCAAAATTAAATTTAAAAATGCTAAAGGGAAGATTATTATTAGCTATATTTTATTTTATTTTTTTTAAGTCTGAATCTCAGTGGGGTTAAATAATTTGCCCAAGGTCACAAAGCTAAGAAATAAAGAAATCTGACTCACTCTTAAAAGCTTTCTCTTTGCACTGCATCACACCAGTACTCACCTGTGCTTACAGAATCAACCTGTGTGCAGAAGCACCAACCAGGGACCACTTTCAGAAAGTAAGAGGGGGCTTATGTGGGGTTGTCAACATGGGCTGAAGTCTTCCCAAGCCACTTTCCCCAACTATTGCCCTGAAATTTTATTCCCATTCAGGAAATCAATTTTTGCTTAGCCGAGTGGTAGGTGTTGTGGCATTCAAAAAAAAAAAAAGAAAGAAAGAAACAGACCAATTTTCAGCTCCCAGGATGCTTACAAAGTGCACAGTTATGAAACAGCAGATGCCAGCACACAATGAAGTAGGTGGATGTGTGAACAGATGGAGCCAATTATCGGCAACTGGAAGGTGAGTGTAAATGGGGTTAATCAGGGAAGGCTCCCCAGAGGAGGCGGGCTGGGGGAAGGGTGGCATTCAGATTGACTAAAAGAAAAATAACCTTTCTGAGAGCTACACTTTTTTTTTTTTTTTTAGGAAAATGTGAGCACGGGATACATAATGGTTAGGTCTCTCTAACTGCATGTAACAGTAACCAACTGACGCCAACTCAAGCCAAACAAGTAGGCTTTCAAATTTAATATGAGAATACAGAAGCCAAGATGACAGAGCACAGGGAATCGAGCATCAGCTGGAATCAAGGGCTCATATGCCATCACAGTGCCCCCGCCTTTTCTCCCTGCTTTAGGATTTCTCAGCCAACAAGCTCCTGTTGCTTCTTACAAGGCAGACGATGGCTGTCTCTCAGTTCAACTCCAACTTCCCAACCGAGTGAATCTGATTGGCCCAGATCGAGGCAACTGTCTGTCCTTCATCCAATGAGCTTCTCCAAAGGGAGCTAGCATCAGCTGCTGATGCATTTGAGAGCAGTGGCTCCTGGGCTGAGCAAACACTGTGAAGTGTGTCTACTAGGGGTACACACTGAAGGATCAAATGGCAGTGAGCCCAACTGAATCTAGGAAGTTTTGAAGGATGGTTGGGAGGAAGCAAGTTAAGAACTGCTAATGGAGGGCACTGAATTCTAGCCAGAGTACATTAGTCTAAGACTCATCAGTAATCATGAGTGTTATCACAGAGAGGTTTATCATCAGGAAAATGACACAGTTGAAAATTACATATTTCTGCTGTGAAAGCAACACATACCCATTATGAAAATTTTGGCAAATCAGAAAGTATGCTGTTATTTCCTTCCATTAGGAGACCTAACACAAGCATACTGGCCTCTGGCCCTTAGGTGAGGGTTACATTCAGAACCAAATAGTTTAAATATTCACAGTGGAAATCATCTGTTAAGTTCAAGATCATGTTATACAAAAATACTCTATCTTGTACTCACTTGACATTATCATGACTTGGGTTTTTTGGATTAAAATTACAGAGTGTCTTTAGACAGCGTGATTTATGAAGATTTCCTCATGCCATTTTGTATTCTCCAAAATTAGTATATTTGACCTTAAGTCTGCTTCATAGTGAATTTACCCATTCTGCTATGCTCAGACAATTAGATCACCTTAACTTGTTGCTATCATAAATGACTCTGTGATGACTATTCTCACTTCCAAAACGTCACCCCTATTTGTGATCTATTCCTCAGCAGGGGAATTATTGGGTCATAAGGTAAGCATACTTTTTAAGTCTCTTGCTGCACATTACAAAACTGTCCCTCCAGAAGAAAAATGTGCAAAAGCATGCACACCAGTCAGGCATGAAGAGCTGGTTTCATCTCAGCTGATCAGGACTGAATATTAACATCGGTCAAAGGCAAGCCTGGGTGGGTCTGTCGGATGATTGCCCATAGTAATGGCACCAAGGCCGTTTGGGCGAAGGCACCCATTTTCACACTGTGAGCTGAGAGCCTTCTCAGGGGGCCTAATATTCCTGATTCTTCACTTCATATGTGAAGACACTCCACCCCCGATTAACTTTGCCAGGATTAATTGTTTCTCTGACACTCTATTTTTGATCCACATTTTTCTTTCTGGCCAGTGTATCTTTTTATAGACACATGGTCTTTAGCTATTAACAACTTCAGTGAAGTCTTTTTCCAGCCTAGAAACTTAAGCTCTTTCTTTGCTATCTGCCCTGATCCACAGTATATTGATTTCATGGTTTGATTGTCAGGCGACTCTCTCTTTTCTAACATTCAGAAAAGCAGTCGATTGGGGGATAGGAGGATATCTTTTTTTCATTACTCAAGTGCCTGCCCTGTATGTGTTCCCACTGGATTCTCACTGCCTCCATGTGACGTGGGCAAAGAGAGGAAAATGGAAACCCACAGGGGTTAGGCAGCTCTCCAAGGAGTTCAGATCTCATAGTGGCCATGCCACAATGCGAACATCATCTTTCAACATCATCTCCCAAGGCAGAGAGATTAGCTCCAGAGGCACCGATTAAAAAGCCATGGGGTCCAGGAAATTGGAGTGAGAGTTAGGATGGCAAGAAGGGAGAGGATCTGATTGAATCCAAAAGAACCAACACTGTCTGCCGTGGGAGAAAAAACTGAAATCCAAAAACAGAGAAAAGGGGACAATAAAGAATGTTGAGCAGAGTTCCCTTTGTGGCTCAGTGGTTAACGAATCCGACTAAGAACTATGAGGTTGCGGGTTCGATCCCTGGCCTTGCTCAGTGGGTTAAGGATCCGGCGTTGCCGTGAGCTGTGGTGTAGGTTGCAGACGTGGCTCAGATCCCACGTTGCTGTGGCTGTGGCGTAGGCCGGCGGCTACAGCTCCTGTTAGACCCCTAGCCTGGGAACCTCCATATGCCGTGGGTGCGGCTCTACATAAAGGCAAAAAGACAAAAAAAAAAAAAAGAAGAAGAAGAATGCTGAGCATCTTCAAACTCCTGGATCCAGATGTCCCCAAGGCAAATTACTATCCCTGCCATTCCCAGTCACATGAGCCAAGAAAGACCCAAACGATGCTGCCTACACCAGGTGGAGAGGAGTTTCTGTCTCCTGTAACAAGAGAGGAAAGTGAGTGTACGTCATACTCCAGATGTACGTACAGGAACACATGCAGAGAAAGCGACGGCAGAGTCCTTGGACAGCAGTGTCCTTTGTTAGCATCCGAAACTTTCCTATCAGCTCCATCTTCCTCCTTACATGTCCCCACTGAGCTCTTTCATACCAGTGATAAGAATTTTCTGAGCTTCTCTGTCTGGCTGGCTCATCAAGTATCAAAATCCCCATGCCAGAGTTTCTATTCTTGGCAGCTCTACAGACCTGTCCCCTTGGGGTAAGGGAGCAAAGGTTGGGCTGTGCTGTGCTTTAATCAGTAGTACATGATCCTGAAGAACAGACAGGAATCAATAATATATTTCCACACCCAATTTTTTTTTTTATATCCTCAAAACAACAGCATCAAAACATTCGTGCCAGGCTGCAAATGAAAAAGTCAATTAAAAAAAAAGTTATTCTTCCCCTTCTTGCTCTTTCGAGAAAGGTGTAATGAATGTGTTTACCATATGGAGATGAGAAAGAATCTGTTAGAAAAACTCAGAAAATATGGCATTTCCTAGTGAGTTTTTTTTTCACATTTTTGTCAGGAAAGCCAATTACAGTTTCTAGGATGTATGTGTTGGATGACGTGTGATGGGTAAGAAAAAAAGGAGGAGAAGGTATGTGTGCCGTGAGAAATTCCTCTTTAACTCATGAGATACATACATGTCTCAGTTCACAACACACAGAGGGCCTGCAGTGTGTGGATATGGCAGTTAGTGAGCTGGTACCCAGTATCACGGACTGAGATGCTAAAATGGGCAGCCAGTTTGAGAGCCACTGGACTAGACTGTGTCTCCTGGCCCGAGAGCTTTTAAATAAGCCCATAGCCCTAACTAGCCTTTCCAAAGGCACACGATGATTTTAGCACCGAGGTTTACATTTGAATGAGCAAGTGGCTAGATCTGTTCAACTAAAATCCTTGACCTCCGTGGCCTTGACTTTTGGGAATTGTGTTTCAAATGGAAAGGTGAGAAATATAAAATATATGAAATCACCCCCCATTTCATTTACTTATTAATTCATGGACTCATATTTTTCACAGGTCCGACGTGTTATAAAGGAGACACTTTGGGTATTGCATTGGACAAGACCCAATCTGTGACCTCAGCCAAATCCCGGTCCACTTGGGTGACACCACGACAGTTAAATTAGAGCAACAACGTGATGAATGAAGGCCATGAAAGCAGTGTGATGAAGGCCATGAAAATAATAACACTCACAGAGTCCTGTGGCCATGGAAGGAGGAAAAGCAAACCCAGGAAAACTGCCTGTAGGAGGATGAGCCTGAAGTGAAGGTGGAACTGTGATTATGGAAATGCCACGAATGAGGCTGGTGAAGTGGCTGAGGCAGGGCTGGGGACTCTCAACCTGCCTGCACATTAGAACCACTGGGGAGCATTAAAAAAAAAAAAAAATACTGAGTTCCCTGGTGGCCTAGAGGACTAAGAACCTGCATTGTCACTGCCCTGGCACAGGTTTGATCCCTGGCCTAGGAACTTCTTGGTGTGGCCAAAGAAAAAAAGCATCCAGTTCCCACCCAAAACCAATTAATTAGAATCTTTTGCTGGTGGAATGCAGGCATCAGTATTTTTTTTTTTTTAAATCTCTCAGGTGATTCCAAGAAACGGACCATTTGAGAAACACTATACCCAATTATAAAATGCCTTGTTACCAGTCTAAGGAGTGTAGACTGAAATTTTATTTTTGTAGCCACAACAGTGCAGCAGCTTGATATGGGATCTCAGTTCCCAGACCACGGATTGAACCTTGGTCACAGTGTGAAAGTGCTGAATCCTAACCACTAGACCACCAGAGAATTCCGTGTGAATTCCTAAAAGAAAAAAAAAGGAACTTCTGGTGCCATGGAGGTAATTAGATCCATGAAAGAGTATTAAACTTTCAGACCAATTTAAATGTCTCGGAGTTCCCACTGGGGCACAGTGGGTTAAGAATCTGACTGCAGTGGTTCAGTTGGCAGCTGCAGTTCCGATTCAGTCCCTGGCTCGGGAACTTCCATATGCTGAGGGTACAGCCATAAAAAATAAATAAGTAAGTCTCCAGGTCTTTTTGAACCTTGCCAATTAGAAGGTCATTGTCTAGGAGCTGGGGTAGCACAATGGTTAAGGGCAGAGCATGGTGAGACAGGACTTGATTCACAACCGAGCAGATTATTCGGCCGTCTCTCTGTGCCTCAGGTTCCTCACCTATAATATTTGATTAGAATATCTGCCTATTCCATAGGGATGTTGTAAAATATGTATTGAGGACCGACTACACGACGGGCTCTTTGATAAGCCCTGGGAAGATAATGGTAATTTTTAAAAAATGACACAACGCTATTCTCATAGAACTTAACTAAAGAAGAGTTGGGGAGTTCCCTGGTGGCTCAGCGAGATAAGGATCGAACGCTGTCACTGCTGTGGCTCAGGTTCCCTGGCAGGAACCTGAGCCAGGCAGTCCCTGGCCCGGGAACTGCCACATGCCTCAGACGTGGCCAAAAAAAGGAGTCGGACACTAGTCAAATAACCATTCAAGCAATTATTTTAAAATTACATAATTACAACTATGTAAGGATAGAGGGACATTTAGGAGAAGTACCGGAATTAAGAAAATGTGTAATAGGAGGTCATTTGGGAACTAGACTGGAATTAGAAGGAATAACACATTTGGAGAAAATGCAGAAGGGGAATCTGATGGAAGTGGGAGGGAAGGGAAGCCCCAGCAGAGGGATGTATAGAAGCTGAGACCCTGCGAGGTGGGGCAGTGATGGATGGAAATGACATCAAAGTCTCTGGTGCAGTGTAAGTATTTAATAATCAGTTAAGAGCATCAGCTCTCTTTTCTGAATTTGGACTTCAGATAGGTGAGACACAGAAATGGAAGACAAGATTCACTGCATCAGATAATTTTCTCATCCTTAAACAATTTAAAACATTTATGATGTTGAAGATAAAACATCCCCCCTAACCCAGCCCCATGCAGTTTAAGACGGGTGCTTGGTACAGCAGAAATTGGCACAACATGGTAAATCCACTACACTTTAATGATAATTTTTAAAAAGTCCCATGCTTTGTACTTAACGAGGGTCTCAAGGAAGAATCGCCCAGGACAAGTGGCTCATTCATGGGTGCCACGTTCACTGCCAAGGAGAGCTCCTGGCTGAATGCTGAGGCAAGCTTTTTCCAGAGTAAAGAACAGTATTTCCAGCCAGCCTACACCCTGGGAGACTATCAGCTGCCCTGGCACCTAGATGGTTGTTATTCCAACTGATAGCAAAGTGTGCTTAAAACCTGTCCCATCACTCTCTCAAGCTCTCCAGGAACGGCTTGGGTGACAAAATGCAATAATAGCCTTCCTGACTTTCTTGGAATTCACTTTGGGGGATTAGATGAAGTGGTGAGCCATCGTCAGCCATTATTGCTCTGTGTTCCAGCAGCCGATGGTACCCATTTGATCAATTATTTTAATAGAAGTTGCATAAGGAGCTCCGTGCATCAGAGCAAACAGATTTTGTACTTCCTGCCTACAGATTTTTTTTTCTTTTCTTAATCTTTGGTTTTCTCAGTTTCTGAGGCCTGAGTGTTACTTGGTTCAAAAGACAATGCACATAAGGGGTCCAACCCTGTGCCTGGCTCATAGTAAGCGTAGCTCTTCACTTTCACTCTTACACTGTTGCTTCTTCGCCAAGAGGCCATACAGAGTATGGTTTAAAAACCTGAGTCTTAGAGGCAGACAGAGCTGGACTTGAAATTTAAGTTCCATAACTTCACCCACAGCAGTACGTTGGACATGACCACTAATTCTTGGATTCTTGATCTTTTTCATTGAAAAACAGAGATCACTTTGTGAGATTATTAAATTCAGTGATAAGTATGAAAACCTCTCGTTCCAGGGCTGTTTAATAACAGATATTGGGTTTATGGGTGTTATTGTTCTCAAGGCTAACATACAGAATTATTCGCATTGTTATTTGTCTCTCTTGAGTGTTCACCTTTTTTTCCACCAGCAAATTTCACTTGGCTTTGAGGAAATGCTATTTTGCCCATGGATATTGTATTAGTTAAGGCAAAAGCACACAAAAGTCCAGTTGTTATCAGCTGCAGGCACGGCTGGATCCAGATGCTTAGATGACATTGTCAAGAATCTGC
>PVHT021183594.1:1502858-1514385 GCA_004024745.2 Catagonus wagneri
GGTTAACGATCCGGCGTTGCCGTGAGCTGTGGTGTAGGTTGCAGACGCGGCTCGGATCCTGCGTTGCTGTGGCTGCGGCGAAGGCCGGTGGCCACAGCTCCGATTAGACCCCTAGCCTGGGAACGTCCACATGCCGCGGGTGCGGCCATAAACCCGCGGCCATAAAATGACAAAAAGGCAAAAAAAAAAAAAAAAAAAAGAATCTGCTTCCCATCATCTCTCATATCCACTTTGCTCGGTTCCAGCTTCATTTTCAGGCAGGCTCTCCCCATGTACTGACAAAAATGCCCTTTAGCAACTTTAAATGAAAACAGTGCCAGTTTAGCAAGGCTAATGGAAAGTAACTATTTCCCCAGTACTTTCAGAAAAATTCCTGGGCCTAATTTTCAGATGGACTTGGATCTTACGGTCAACCCTGAACCTATGCTCTGATTGGCCAGACCTGCATCAGGAGCCTCACCTGGGGTCGGGGAGGAGTGGGTCCCCAGAGGAAACACAGAATACCCTCCCAAAGAGCTGTATCTGGAAATGCAGACAAAAGCAATCCACGCTGACTAACTATAAGCATTTTTCAATTTTTCCCCTTACTATCAACTCCCTTCCCCATGAGGCAGCTGTCGGCCGGAGAGGCTGTCTTTGATCAGCTACTCAGCTAAGCCCTTCCTCCTGGCCTCTCCCGTCTCCCATCCAGCCTTTACCTCTGCTCCAGGAGACACTGGGTCTCTACTACTTTGCAGCCTCCACATTTATCCCAAGCTGCAGAGCAAGAAGAACTGCCAGTGAGAAAAAATTGCAGCCAATCATTTGGCTTCAAATCACCCACTGTCAATACACGTTAAAGCCCTCCCAATGGCACAGCCAGCCCCTCACTAGGAACTGCTGATTTAAGAGAAATCAGCAACTTTCCTTCCTTCTCTGATTTTCAACCTCCCTCAAATAAGAAAGTGTTCTTTACCTCGACTTTACAGAGACCTAAATAACCACCAATAGCAATAATTTGGTTTCCACTGACTGTTGACTCTGCAGCCGAGCCTAGCAAGGAAACACAGAGTACACCTTCCTGACCTGTCCGTGGCTACACCCATGACAGACATAACCAATCTATCTGCCAATCTTTTTCAATAAAGCTGGATCTGAATCCTCAATAAAGCGTCTCTTATGAAAAGAACAGAGTTGATCTCATTCAAAAGAAAGGACTCCAAAACCTCTCAGGTTTTGCTAATATCTGTGGGGTTTTTTTCCCCCTTTTTTGGGGAGGGCCACACCCGTGGCACATGGAAGTTCCCAAGCTAGGGGTCGAATTGGAGGTGTAGCTGCTGGCCTATACCACAGCCACAGCAACGTAGGATCTGAGCAGCCTCTGTGACCTAAACTGCAGCTCACGGCAATGATGGATCCTTAACCCACTGAGCGGGGGACAGGGATCTAACCTGCATCCTCATGGATGCTAACTGGATTCATTAGCCACTGAGACATGACAGGAACTCCCTGTCTGTGTTTATGTCTGTATCTAACAGGTTGTAATCCTCACAATAGCACCCCCACTTTAGGCATTATTACCCTCATTTTATAGGTAAGAAGTGAGGCTCAGAGAGGTACAGCCACTTACTCATAATCACACAGCTACCAAAGCCATCTGATTCCACAGCCCATGTTTTATGCCACTCTTCCTCCTCCTCCTCTATTCATACTAAAAACAGCAAAGTATTCACCAAGGACCAAACCCAGGAAAGGCTGGCTCTCACTTCCCATATCCAAAGGCTCCAGGTGACTCATTCCAGTGACAGCCAGCCCTGCCCCCAGGAGCACCCGCAGCCACAGGGAGCTGGTCCCCAAGCACTGCTGTGTTACAAATGGTGCTGGAGCTGGACCTGCCCTCCTCAGTGGGAAGACCAATGATGCTATTTTGTTCCCATGAAGCGGCAACAACTCTCAGCTTCAGCTTCCCGGGGAACACTGGCCACGGTGGCATGTCAGAGCAAATCTCACTCACAGCCCCTAACCCGCCAGCCATGGAGGAAGGCAGGAAACAGCTGGAAGGAGAGCCCTGAAGCCAGAGGAAATTTGAGAGAACTGACTCTCACAGCAGGGGCTCAGAGGAGCTGGCCAGGGGAAGGATGGGGAGGGACGGGGAGAAAAGGCTATTGTCAGTACAAGCTAAGCGGAAACTAATAATAATAACTCACCGTGGCTGCCGCCTGCCTTTCACTTTCTGGAAATGGCTTTGGATCCCCTCCCCGTCCTCCCCGACCATCCTAGGCTGGGAAGCCACAGAAGGTAAGCATGTGGGCTTTGAGTCTGAATCCAACACCAGAGACTCCCTGCCTGAATAACCCAGAGCAAGTGCTTTAGCTTCTCTGTGCCTCACTTTCCCCACCAGTGTAATGGGATGACAGTATCTGATACCTGAATGAAGTATTTCTCAACCTTGGCATGATTGACACTTTGACCCAAATAACCTTTTGCCATGAGATGTTGAGCAGCGTCCCTGGTCCCCACCCACTAGGTGCCAGTAGCACCCATCCACCCACCCCTAGTCATGCAACCAAAAATGTCTCCAGACGCTGTTAAATAACCCCTTGCTGGGGGTGGGGGCAGGAGACGGCAGAATCAGCTCTGGCTGAGAACCCTGACCTTTTTGGATTCTTATGAGGATAAGCCAGGTTAATATTACACATTGTAAATCATTTAGAAGACCTGACATAAGCGTTAGCTAAATGTTAGTTATTACCACTGAGAAATGAAATATCTCCTGCCAGATCAGTAAACAAAAGATATCACAGTCATCAGCAATTGCGGCCACCCCCTAACTGCTACCCCCCACCATGACGATTCCTGAGGGAACTCAGGATGTGAAAACACAGGACACGGGCCCCCCAGAGAGCTGAGGTGCACATCAAGAAATGCCTTCAGTGAGCCCAGGTTCTTGCATCTCTCCATATATATGGAAAAGCACTGAATTCCTTAACTTGAGGTATCTGGTTTTCTTTTATTAACAACGATCTTCTGTTCTGACTACTTGCCCTTTGTTGCAAAACTGCTAGACGTCCTAGCCTCCCCCCAACCCCCGCCTCCTTGGAGCAGCTTTCTCAGGGTTACTTAAGACGCTGCCTCCCGGGCTCAAGTCCTCAGTTTTGTCCACCTCAACTTTTAGGTTGGGCATATTTTTTAATCAACACTACCATGCCTTTGCCCACACTGTGCCCGCTGCCTAGAGCAGCGTTTCTCCTTTTTACACTTCCCACACCCTCGTTTATGACAGACATTACTAATCAATTACAGTATCACCCTGGTGCCCTTGGGTATGACCTCTGAATCCTTCTCAATTCAGCAGCTGCCTTCCAAGATCCAGGTATTCCCCTGGAATTCTTTAAGACCCCAGAACAGTGCCTGGCACCAAGAAGTAGCTCTGGGCACAGCTCTGGGCACTTACTTCATTCTGACCTCATGACAACACCATGAAGCCCCTACACCCCTTTAGCACTGAGGAACCTGAGGTTGGAAAGGTTAAATAATCTGACAAAGGTCACATGGGTATTAAATACCAGACTAGATGTGAATCCTAATTCTTAAAATCCTCAAAGCCTACTTTTTGGCATTGTATTAATTTCTATTTTTGGATGGGTTTATATAAAAAATACAATTTAGAATGAACCAAGAAGATGTGATACATATACACAATGGAATATTACTCAGCCATAGAAAAGAACAAAATAATGTCATTTGCAGCAACATAGATGGACCTAGAAATTGTCATATTAAGTGAAGCTAGTCAGACGGTGAAAGACAGACATCGTACGATATCACTTATATGTGGAACCTTTAAAAAAGAATACCAACTTTTTTGCAGAGCAGAAACAGACTCACAGGCTTTGAAAAACTTACAGTTACCAAAGGGGACAGGTGGGGGTGGGGAGGGATGGACCGGGGTTTGGGACTGACACATGCACACTGAGGTCTATGGAATGACTGGCCAACAGGGACCTGCTATATAACACGGAGAACTCTACCCAATATTCTGTGATAACCTGTGTAAGACATTTGAAAGACAACAGATGTGTGTATATGTACAACCTGAATCACTTTGTTGTACAGCAGAAATTATCATGACTTTATAAATCAACTACACTTCAATAAAACTTTAAAAAAAAAAGAAAAAATGCATGGTTAAAAATAAATAAATAAACACAATTTACACGTACCCACACCCATAAAACTAGAAGAAAGAAATGCAACCGTTAAGCAGATAAAAAACTTATTAGATAATGCTACTTTTCAGTACTTTCGTACATGGCAACTTCTCCACTGCGAGCAAGGTGAATTTAGAACCCTGCTTCAAATTCCATTTTGTCCATTCCTCTTTACATGATTTGAGAAATCACATAAACTATATTTTCCTTTACACAACAATACCTGCCTCACATATTCGTTTTTGTGATTAAAAGACACAAAACGCTTAAAATATTGCCTGTTCCCAAAACATCAGTACAGAAATAAAAATTGCTATTATAGCACTTTTCTTTTTATTGTTGAACATTACATAAGAAGAGATAATATTTAGTGCCCTTACATGCTAGGTCACACTGATGTGCTTTTTTTAAGTCTTTTTGAAATTTTTTTTATTTTTACACAATTTTGAAAGGTTACTTTCCATTTACAGTTATTACAAAATATTGGCCATATTCCCAGTGCTGTACAATAAATACATCCCCGAGTCTATCTTACATCCAATAGTCAAAGCCTGTTTTTTTTTTTTTTTACAATCCTCAGAGCTAAATATCAGATCCACAGAGTTTAATTCCAAAGCTCATAGTCTTAAAATGACCCAGGATAGTTTATGCATGAATATCTTATAGGGGAGGTGAGCTCGTAAACCACAGAGCGAATGAATATTGAAAAGCCCTAATTTGTAGCATTCGTTAATTCCCACATTGTAAAAACTCTCACCATGAAACCACCAACGGTTTAACAACCGCCTCACAAAACTGACAATGCGACAATGGGTTCTTGTGAGCTGGTAGCTTCCAGCACAGGGCACGATAGCTTGCCGTCCATTTTGGAACAAGGCAGAACATTAGTAAATAAGGAAAGCCCATTAAATCTCAAGGGATTGAAAGCAGTGGGAGAAGGAGCTGAGGCAAGGGCTGTTCCAGCCCTCAAGTCTGACCTCTACACACAAGCCCAGGTCTGGCTCTGAATTCCGCTGCTCTGTGTTTGCTTTCATAACCCAACACGGTCAACTCCAGATACTCTGTCCAGAAAATTAATCCAGACTGACATGAGCTTTGCTGCCTTACCCACCGCCTGCAAATTCACTGAGGGGAGAGAAAAAAAAATTCCTTTCTCCTTCGGCTGATTGTTTCCAGCAAACATCTCAAGAATAAAGGGGAGCAGCAGGACACTGACTCCAGGCTGCTGCGGGATGGACAGCTGGTGTCTGCTCCGGGGAGGCCCTGCCAGTTCTGCTTCAGTTAGCCAGGGGAGCTCCAGGATGGGAAAGGAAGCAGGAGAACGCATCACCGTGGGCTCCGGGCACGGCGTCAGCATAGAAGTTCTACACTTGGAGAACCGAATTCGGGGTCACCTGTGCTCGCTCTGCTCCTGCGCAAGCAGAGGCTTCCTTCCTTTGGTCTCTGCAGTCCAGCTCCCCATCCCGAGGGCAGACCTGAGTGACTTCACCTCTTCCCTGCCAGGAAGTTCCTCTTCCACCCTCCTGAGTCCCCCTGCCGGGCTCTCAAGTGAGCACGCACGGTCCCCTCGCCATCTCTAAGCATCAGACGGGAACGCGTCCCAGTGGCTTCCTGTGCGTTCAGGTTGCATTCTCCAAGCGGATGTGTCTTCCCTGGAAAACCTGGCCTTGACACGGTCATTTCCAGTGAAAAGGACCAAATCTGCTTAGCCTTAACCTGCGGCCACAAATCTCTACTTCTCAGTTCTTCCCCAGAAGCCCCTCATTTCAAAAAAGACAAAAAATATCAGCCAGGATCACCAAGAGGATCGCTGAAGTTTAAAATGCTGAATGCTAGTTACCATTGTGTCTCAGCGGGTTAAGAACCTGACTAGTATCCATGAGGATGTGGATTCGATCCCTGGCCTCGCTCAGTGGGTTAAGGATCCAGTGTTGTCACAAGCCGTGGTGCAGCTCTCATAAGCAGCTCAGACCTGGACTTGTTGTACTGTGGTGTAGACTGGCAGCTGCAGCTCCGATTCAGCCCATAGCCTGGGAACTTCCATATGTTGTGGGTGTGGCCCTAAAAAGAATAAAAATAAAAAAAATAAAACGCAGAACGTAAAACGCATGCAATTCTTTTTTCCTATAGGTTCTGCCACTCGGTCTTAATGGGAGGAGTCAGAGAATTCTCTGGAACGCGCTTGATGTATAAATGCCAGAGAAGCAGCCAGGAAGAGGAGAAAGAATGTTGGTGACAGAGTCAGACAGACACATCTGTGTTCAGCATCTAGCCCTGCTATGCACTGGCTGTGTGTCCTTGAAAAGTTAAAGTCTGGACTTCAGTTTCCCAATCTGTAAAATGGAGACAGTGACACTAACCTGGTAGAGAGCCTGTATCTAAATAAGAAAATGGGAGTGGAGGAGGTTCCTAGCCCAGCTGAGGCCCTGGGTCAGTGAGCACTCTCCACGCGGAGTTAAAAACACATCAAGGGATTCGGGTCTGAAAACCCCAAGGTCTGTGCACAGACTTGCCTTTTGTGCCATCATCATGGTCTGAGAATGCCCCCAATAACCTTCCATACCCTTTTGTTTTCTTTCTTTTTCTTTTTAAGGCCGCACCTGCTGCATACGGAAGTTCCCAGGCCAGGGGCTGAATCGGAGCTGCAGCTGCCAGTCTACACCACAGTACAGCAAGGCCAGGTCTGAGCTGCTTCTGCAAACCTCACCGCAGCTTGTGACAACACCAGATCTTTAACCCACAGGGCGAGGCCAGGGATTGAACCCTCATCCTCATGGATACTGGTCAGGTTCATAACTGGCTGAGCCACAACAGGAACTCCTTCAATACCCTTTTTTGCCTGTAACACTTTATAAGCCTGATAGGGACCTAGATTGCTTCCTGGTCTACAAAAGTTTGTTTGCTTTTTCACGGGATTTTCAAAGGCCAGATGCCTCTCCTGGCCTCAGAAAGACAGACATAATCAAGAAAGAGGCTGTCCACCATAAATGACATAAAGAAGACCTGATTCCTCTGCAAATGATCCCCCACGCTCCCCAAGTTGTGCTGGCATGGAGAGGAGGTTCTAAATCCATGTAACCCTAACTGGAAATTTTCTTGAAGGCACCCAGGGCCCTCTCCTGACACTTAAGGAGGATATGAAACTCCGCCACCACCCACCCCGGGCTTTGTGAACCAGCTTTGTCTTGATCTTTTCAAGTTTCTAAGGGATCCTTGGGAGTCCATTCAATGAAGGAAGATGTCTGGCATATCACAGACTCGGAGCTGATAAGCCCCGCCTGCAAGCCACCACATTTATTATCTTAGTCTTATCTTTTCTGATTTATAATCAATTTCTGGGAAAGCTCTCCATTACAGCTTTTGTCAAGAAATCCTCCTCTGTGTTTCAGAGGATGGGGTGCTTGTCTTTCTGGTTCCAGGTAAGGAAGACGAAACGGCTAAGATCAGAAATCTCTCTAGATCACTCCACCTGCCCCCACGAGGGGACCCTGGGGAAGATGATGAAGCAAGAAAATATAAAAGCTATATTTTATCCAGAGATGGAATATCAGAAGCCCACATCCATGAGACCCCATTACTTAGTCCATCTCTGAAAGACAGAGATTTCCTGCCTCTCTCTGCACTGACATTTTGGAAATCTCACCTCAGAGAAATAAAACACTGAGAAGTAACTTATTTCAAATATCCAAAAGATTATTGTATAAAGGTAGGAAATGGCCCAATTCATGTTCGTTAGAGAGTAGAAACATGAATAATAATGGAATACACATGAGAGGTAGAGGCCAATTGACATTAAGGAGAAAAAAAACACAACAAAATGTTCCAAAAGAAGATTTAGTGTTTATGCATCGATTCAATTGCTCAAAAATTATGCACTGAGCATCAACTATGTGTCAGACACAGATCTAGATGCTGGAGACATACTGTCGAGCCAAAATGTGTGTTTTTCCCAAGGCTTCATCCTCTTTTCCCTCATCCAGTCATCACGAACTTCAGTGCTGACTGAAGAGTCAGCACTATGGTCCCAGAAAAAGAGTAAAAAATAGATGGACAATTGCAAGGCTGTGTGGAAAATAGCAAACGTGTACAGAGTACTATGCATGGACCAAGCAGCCTGGATTTGCTCACTTCATCCTCATAATAAACCTCATTTGGTGTCGATTTATTATCTCCATCTTACAAGTGAGGAAAGCCAGGCTCAGATAGGCTAAGACACTTGCTCAAGGTCACAAAGCAAAGAAGCAGCACAGTGGGACATCAACTCCACTGAGTCTGCTTCAAGTTTTATTGTCTTAAAATGACTTCGGATAATTAGTGCCTATAAAGTCTATAGCTAAGGGATGCTGGTAAACCATCTCCCCCCAAAAAGCTTTAATTTGTAGCATTTGTCAATTCCCATGGTATAAATACTCACACCATGGCTGATTTGAAGGTGGCGTACACTTGGATTCACAAAGTTCCTGATATTTTAATAGTTGCTTCTTGTGAACTGGTGCAAGTTAAGCCCCGGCATATGACTGGGGCTTAAGCATGAAATACTGGTAGACCCAGAGGAGAAGCTCCCCTGATCCAGCTCTGGATATTTAGTCGCAAAACTCAAGAGGAATGAGCCGTAAATTCCTTTTATGTAGTTTCCTGGAGCAGCCCCCCTCCACGTTTAAGTCAAACTTTTCTTTTTTTTAACATTTCCTTGGATTCTCTGAGATGCCCCAGTATCCTCCCAAGAAACTGTTTCTTGTGCAAGATGATTCAAGGTGAGCTTTGTTACTGAAAAAAAAAATCAAAAAATCATATTAAGAAATGCAGAGGGACCGCTCCAGCAAGATCTTTTGTTGCCAGAATCAGAAAACCATTCTCGTGCAGAGCGGTGGCCGGTGTACTCATGTCATTTAAATGTAGCTTCAATGGACAGACACGCTCTTCTGATAATTCAGGGACCTGTCTTCCCAGAACGATGGAAATCGTCACTCTACCAAAGGACAAGCTAGCAGCCAGATCCTCGGGTGCACTTAAGCATGTGTTTATACACCACTAACTACTTGGCAGGGAGACCGAGAGAACGTTATGACCACAAATAACTTAAACTGAAGTTGGAAAAACTGGTGCCAGCGGAGGAGACATCGGTGATGAAGATGAATTATCTTCAAAATTATAACAGAAGCCAACAATAAAGAACAATTCAATTTCAAAGGGAAAAGGCCTGCGAACGCTGTAGGCATTCCGCTAGAGAGCAAAGCAAGAGATAAAGGTCGGTTATGAGGCCACCTGAACTTTGTAGTCAGGTGGGTCTGAACATTTGTCTCTGCTGTTTTTCAGCTCTGTGACCTTGAATAAGGTGCATTCCATCCTAAAGCTTCTGTCTCCACTTTTATGACGGGAGATAAATAATTCAAAATGGCTCCGAGAAATAATTGCAGAATATGTGGATCGTTTAGGGTTGTGCCGGCCCATAATTAATATTCAAGAGGTGGTGGTTAAGGTGACAGTGGTGACAGGGATAATGAGGACTATGTTGATGAGGAGGAGGATGGCAGCTCACACTCGGCCTTGGCCAGAAAGCCCTTCTTGACCACTCTATCCTGACCACGTTTCCTGACCTTCAGGGACTGTCCTGACATAGCCTTGCCACCACAGTTAAGTAGATGATTACTTCTGGGTACACGAGCAAGGATTGTGTTCACAGTAGCTTCTGTGTCTCAAATGATGATGAAAGCACAGGATTTGAAACCCAGTTGCATTTCAGAGACGTTGAGCCATTTGCTCAAGATCACACAGCTAATAAGCGGCAGGGTTCAGCAAGTTCAAATACAAGTCTGTTCTCCCACACAGCCCAGGTCGCTACCCTTCACTTTATCCTTCCTCCCCAGAACGTTCTCACCTACCAATTAAGCTTAGTGTTATGCCCTTGAGACCCACTTGTTGTTGTGGATGATAACAGTCCTGTGGCTGGGTTTCCATAGCCCGTATTGACCTGAGATAGGGGACTTTTGATTGATTATGGCTCAATCAATCAGTCAAGGACACATGGAGGATGGATCCTTGCCCCTCCCTGAGCCCCAGCATTATGGAGTTAGCGGAGCAGAATTAAACTGGAAAGGTTCCAACAGTGCCTCATCTACCGAACTTGGTGTCAAGGATGACTGGGGACAAAAGTTGCAGAGGTGTCAGCGTTGCTTGGTTGCACCGGGTAGGGAACTGAGAATCGCCAAGTGTTTACACCTCGGTTAATTCAGATTTGTTTCCACACTGAAAGTCCCGGACGTTTGACCTGTCCAGCTGATGGATGCCCACGCCCTTCATGGTCACCCTGCAAACAGGGCCGGGAAGGCTGCTTGCAGCAAGACTGTAGCTCCTCTACAGCTCCACGTGCTTGCCACTGGCCACTTCTTCAGCTTCTCCGTGGGCCTAGGGCCAAGGGCTCTCGATCGAGGCTGCCAGGGCTCTGGTCCCACTTCTACCACCTACAACCTGTGTTCCCTTATCTACAGAATAAGGTAGATACTCCTGAGGCATAGGCCTGGGCTGAGGAGTAAATGAGATTTCACATATCAAATGGCCAAGCATCTTCATTCCACGCCGTCAGTGCCTGCACCCCTACGCGGCCATCTTCACCAAGCTCTCTGGTTACCAGCCACCAGGAGGCCCAGAACGGACGCGACAGGAGGAACTCAGATGACCTCCACCACCCATCACACACCCCTGCCAAACACCGGCTGCCTCTCCTGGCTTCCAGCCACTGAAAAACACACGTGCTGTGGGATCAGAGCTCTGAATTCAGACACCCGCACCTCCAAAACCTGTGGGTCCCACTGCGGGCTCTGGAGCATGTCTCAGCATTTCTAGACTGTGAATGACAATGGGAACTGAATTAAAAAAAAAGAAAGAAAGCTGTCTATCAGTGTTGGGCACATGCTGTCATTACAATACATGCTATTGTTGTCCCCAGATATTTTCACCTTGCATGAAGGGACAGTGTTGTCTTTGCAAAAGCCCCCTCTGTGTCTCTCCTCCTCGCTCTCTCTGCCTCTCTGTTTTCCTCTGCGCATGTCAATTACCTCAATCTCTGCATATTTTTCTTTGAATTTTTCGGTTTTTTTTTATTTTATGATTTTTATTTTTCCACTATATTAGATTTACATTGTTCTGTCAATTTCTACTGCACGGCAAAGTGATGCATACATTCTTTTTCTCACATTATCCTCCATCATGCTCCATCTCTAGTGAGTGGATATAGTTCCCTGTGCTATACAGCAGGATCTATTTTGAATTATTGTATCGATGTATAGCTGATTTACACTGTTGTGTTAGTTTCAGGTGTACAGCAAAATGAATATTTT